>OX377202.1:69803822-69846089 GCA_947396885.1 Heligmosomoides polygyrus polygyrus | reverse complement strand
TTTCAACTTGACAGTGATTTCCTTGTTGTAGATCTTTTTTATCTATAATAGCATTGCTATACCTATATCTTCGGTGAAAGTCCTATAAATGAAGTACAACACCACCCCTGCCCTTCGATTTGTGGGCGGAACAGACGCAAAAAACCGCCGTTTCCCGCTTTTCCAAAACCCTTTCCAAGCAGTTCGATCAAAAAGTTACTCCAACCATCCGAATTGGATGATCTATTCGACAATGTAGGTTTCTAAGAAAATGATTTGGTGACTTGATATATATATATATATATATGTATATATGTATATATATATCATATATGGGCGCGTGCAGCGCAGTCGGAGGAGGCGCGACTGTCGCGTGCACCCGATACCAGGTTCCTGGTACGGTTTCTCGCCCAGGCCAACCAAGCCTTCCATCCCTCCGGGGTCGGTGAATTGGTACCAGACTTGTCTGGGAAGGATAAAGCACTGACTTGTTCATCGGCTGGCCACCGCAAGTCATTGTATGGCCAAATACGCATTCAGCACGCCTCCACGACATCCCGTAGAAGTAGAATGCGCTGGCGCATCCCAGAAGGGATTGAGTAACGCCGTCCTTTATCCTTTATCCTTATCCTTATATATATATATATATATATATATATATATATATATATATATATATATATATATATATATATAAAATATCGACGTTGGCGACCTTCCTTCGTCGCTTGAGATAAATAATTTCACACACAGGTTAGATCTCCCTAATTACCAGGCTAACCAAATTTCTTAGGAATTTTTTTGTCTCCTACCTGTGGTATGTTTCACATGACGCCTTTTTCGTGACTATCAAAAATTGTGATTATTATTATGTGCTTCTTTGTAAACTTCCCTCGTTTAAGCCGCCAGATTTTTGCAAATCGCAAAAATGTATAATCAACTTGGTCTCGCTTCCTCCGTGAAACTTAGGGTCCAGTGCCCAACTATACTAACGATAATCTGCAATACAGCACATAGAAGGCAAGCAGTTCGAAAAGTAGCAGCTGCCAATGCGAGCTAAAGAGTCAACTGTTGATGAGATATGTGATTTTTTCTAAATTAAGTGGACGTTAGAAGCGTCGCCTTCAGGAGAACGGATCGCAATATGAGAACTTCTGTGTAGTGCTTGTCACGTCCGCATGTTGTCTCCATTTTACCTTTAGCTACCAGTAGATCTTCGTTTGAAAGCAGTGAGGTATATATAGAACAAATGTATTACAGAAATTTCTGTGAGAACCCTTCAAATAGTACAGAATTGTCTCGGAAACAATGGGCAATGAGTTTGCCCTGCTTGCAAGACTTATCTGAATTGAATATGCAAATGGAAGGCACTCACTGCTGAAAAGGACCACAGAATGCTCTGAACGCCACGTCTGATTCTTCGCTGTTACTTCTAAACACCATGAATGCTTACGGAGAGCTTGCTTGAGTTACTACTCACAACTTGGACTGGCGTTTCTTCATTGGTGGTGGTAACTTGCAAAGCTCAGGACAATTCTGAGCGAGAACGTAATCAACATGAATTCGAGACAAAGATTTTAACTTGAATGCGATGCAGAAGCACTAGTAACTGCAGTGCGACGAGGGCAAGGATTTCCTGGGAAGAGCAGACTATCACTTTTCTTCGAAAATCTTCGATTTCTTCTGCTCACGTATCCCGATTGGCCAGACGGCGTAGTGACCCAGTGAGCAGAAGATTGCCTACATTTTATCAAAGCATGTTATCAAAACAGCACATGTTAACGCTGCCAAGTAGTAGCAAGATGGTGACAAGCGTTCAGCCAATGCACAATCAATGTAGTCTGAAATGCAAAGTTCCAGGGGATAGCGCAGTCTTGTATGTTTACATGCCATAGAAATTTCGTTACCCTGTGCTGGCATATGAGTCTCACACATCTTCAAAAGCTTCACTAACAGCAATGTTAAAACCCTTCAAATAGTACTCACTTTTTTAGTGTACCTGAAGTATGTTTTTAAGTTTTAAACCTTAAAAAAGTACAAATTAATGGGTTCGGCCGTTTTGTTAAGAAATAATAACAAGTATTTAAGCGAAACACGATCAATCGAGTGTAAAATGCAAAACTTCAGATGAGTGCATGGCGCATTGCATACCACTGATACGTCGGAAAATTTCTGTTTCCTTTCGCTTTTATATGAGCTTTTATTTTCTTTAGAACTTCTACTGTGAACAAAGTTAACACCTTCCAAACAGTGAAAACATTTTTTGAGACACACTATAATTCAAAAACACTAATAAACTAATAAACAAAATTTAAAAGTGCCTTAGCTCAGATCTGCGCTTGAAAACAGCGCAATTTGAACAAACTTATTTTTTGCTGTTTGTTCCTTATCCGTTTTTCTGTTATGTGTCCTTTTTTGGGCAAAAATATCTGTTATTCACAATTCGGGTTTCGAAGTTTCCTTATCAACCCATGCCTCACAGGCATGTACCGTTTTCTTTGACGAAAAACTTTTAAATCAGCCATCCTGAAAAGGTCATGAAACGGTGTTCTTAACACTGCTTCCAAGGAATCTGACGGCATTCATAGACTGGCTCCTCACTTTTACGATTTTCCTAACTTTTCGTGACACCCACCGTTATTTTCCTGTGAAAAGTGTGAAAATCTGCTAGAACCTTTGCCCGATAAGCACTGCAATATAGTAGTACCTTTTACAGATACAGTCCAATACTTAGAAGCAAATAGCATATTCCGGTAGAACGACGATTCCAGCAGAAGGAAGGAAAAGACGTGGCCGCGGTTTCCCGTCTACCTGCCCAACCTCGTACCTCAGGAAGACTAGCCATGAAATTCCTCCTTCATCGACTTCTGTTGTTTTTTTTTTGCTACATTTGCCAGAAAGAAATACCTGCTCTACAAAGAGCGGGGAAAAGCAGAGTCCGATGTCGTCTTCGGCACTAACGAGGAATACAATTCCGAAGGAAGTGCTGCGACGCGGCCTGCAAAGCTGCCCACTCCCTTGATCTGAAGGCTCTCGCTTAGCTAGGAGTGAGACTTATCAACAATACTGCTGCTTCGTGATCTACAACGTCTATTCAGAAGGTTCTTCGAATTGCATCAACTTTTCTCAATTCTTTTATGTGACTAGGAATTTGTTGGAATGCTATTTCTAGCCACCCCGTGCGGCCAGCGACAAGGAGCAGCACTGTGTGCAATCTAGCAAGGTGGCGACAGCAGTCCAATGTCACCTTTTTCGTGACAAAGTCGTATCTCTCGCTTTGAAATTCACTCAGAGCAAGCTGTTGAACTGGGAAGAGAAAACGAGCATTTACAGCCTCTTTATGCCTCTTTCAGGGCGCGTGTGGCGCAGTCGGAGCCAGGTTTCTGGTTCGGATTTCCCGCCCAGGCCAACCAAGCCTTCCATCCCTCCGGGGTCGGTGAATTGGTACCAGACTTGTCTGGGAAGGATAAAGCGCTGACTTCTTCATCGGCTGGCCACCGCAAGTCATTGTATGGCCAAATACGCATTCATGTCGCCTCCACGACATCCCGTAGAAGTAGAATGCGCTGGCGCATCCCAGAAGGGATTGAATAACGCCGTCCTTTATCCTTTATCCTTTATGCCTCTCCGATATGTGCATTTGGTTCTATTGCAGCTCTCACTGCTGAGAGTTGTAGCTAGGTATAGACACCTTCACGTTCCTCGATTATGTCTCTACTGCCCCTAATTTTCATGGTCACCACCGTTTTGTGCTATCCCCAACAGTGGTTAGCAACTGGACTCTGTTGCAATAAAGTCCTCTGCAAAACACTTTTTCAATCCATTATCAAATGCATAACTCAGTTAACACCATTGTAAATTGATACAAAATAGCAATAAGTCTGCTAGATACGGCATCCGCAGATAAGGACGTCTCGAAGCTCTTGTAATAGCATGCATACGTGACAGCTTATGAACTACAGAAGTACTGTGCAAATTTTCTTTGAAAGAAGCCGTGACCAATGAGATAGTCTTTCTTCAAGATGGGAACTGTGGACCACTTATGCATTCAGTAGTCACTGTATAATTTTTCCCTCCGGCATATGTTTTTTCACCAAGAAACCCCTATGTGAACTTCGAGTGAAAGTTTGTCCCTGCTGCTTATAAGCATTGGCCCCAGGGAAAGGAGCTTAGTGTGTTACTAAAATGACAAGAATACATGAGCACATGTAAATTGCAGTCTATGTACTACAAAAAAGATTTTCGGCAATTTCTCAACTTTTCATCGAGGACATGACGGCGTTCACTCCTGGCTCTTTTCAACCAATGTCGGTCAATGCTCTGTATTCTTATCTATCATGAAGAGCCTTCTCTATGACTTAGCTGCCTTCGACGAGGCTCCAAAAATGCGGTACTGACAAAGTGGCATTATACTCTACACCAAAGCGCTAACGCTTGGGAAAACGCTCCTCCTGTCAGGAAGATGCAGAAAATGTGTGATAAGAGAAAAATATATGAAGGAGACTTGACGAAGAAACGGAAAGGGGAAACTGAGAGAGCCAAGAGATAGGGACGTATAGATCAATGGTCCTAACCACAGTAGAAATTCCTCCTTCTCCGAGGTACGGATGTGATCTTGCTTAGACGGATTTGAAAGCGAATTCTTTAAGGGTACTGTACCTGTTCGAACACCTAACAAGTGTGCACGCATATGTAGAGTTGCTACACAAGGAAACGTCTGTCTCTCTTCAAGAATGAAATTTGCTGCTTCGAGAAAATGTGTCGCGAGGAGTGATCGCAACGCCATTATTTCTTTGTCTTCTTCCGATCCGTTATATTCGTCTTCCCTTTGCATTCCGAGCACCCGTTTCCGGTAGCGTGGAGCACGGCAAACGAGCGGGCAAAATGTTTGCTTCAATAATATTTTGTAAGATAACACTTGCAATTAGATTTCAGAACAAGCCCTGGGGTTTTAAATGGGCTGGCCATGGGATCTAGGGAAAAACGCACTCATCCCGACCCTATCCATTTATCGCTCGTTGCTCGCTTCTAGAGCTAGAGATTGTGGTGTTGCATTCCAATACGAACATGCCATTATCTGCACTGGGCAGAACGAAATTCCTTTGAGTTACCACTCCTCTGTAGTTGAATAGGTGGCATTTGAGAACGCTGCGGTAATTATTCCACTCACCCGAGCTGGTTGTGGAGAATCTGGTGACCATAGCGAGCTTTTGAACATCAGCTTCGAATCCGGTAATGCTTATGACCTACCCGAATACTTCAGTACAAACACAGCGGATGGACTTTGCCTGCTACCGAATGAATTTCTGGAAGAAAGATGTGGCCTGTCGGAGAACCGCCGACAACTATCTCGAAAAGGAAAGGAAGTCTAATCCATTCCGTTTGGGCAGCTTCTTGGGCCATCAAGAGTTCAGAGCAGGTAGAGGTAAACAAGCGTCATAGAATTATACTTGGCCCGGCTCATCACACTGCTGTGGCACGCTGCTGTCTAACCAGGGATGGATGCGGTGAATTTTCAGGTGTGTAATCGACAACGAGGCCGGGTCACCAGTACTCAAACAAGAACCACAATGCGCAGAAGAGCTTCGAAGAGATCTCGCTATTCTTCTACCGGTAGAATACAGCGCTCAAAGGAGCTGTTTGCGCATGTCAGTTTGTCGATCACTAAACAACGAAAATTAAAGATGATGCGCTAACAACACTCGGCACAAACGTGCTACAGCAAATAACCGATGAATAATGTTAGATTAACATGGGCGCGTAGAGCGCAGCCGGAGGAAGTCGTCTGTTATGCTCACCCAGTGCAATGTTCTTGGCACGGATTTCCCGCTGAGGCCAGCTAAGTCCTCAACTCCACTGTAGTCGTTTAGTTGGTATCAGACTTCTCTGGTAATAACGATGCGCTGACCTGTCGCTCAGCTGGCCACCTCAAATGATTGTATGGCCAAATACGCATTGAAATCGCCTCCAAATCCCTTGGAAGCAGAACGCGTGGACCAACCCAAAAGGAGCTAATTGGCGCAGTCCTTTATTCTTTAACAAGTGCTCCGTCACGGCCACCGGCGTGCCTCGCACTTGCGCGCTTCGCGCGATGTTGCAGTATCACTAAGCTAAGGACAACCACATCGAGCTAGCTGCTCTGCTTGTACAGCCTTTTTACCTACCTAGGAGTACAAAAGACTCACAGTTCGTACAGTGTATAGTATGATAGGGCGATCTATTGGTTCTTCGCTACTGGTCCTCCCTTAGTGAAACGGTCTCCCGTTACTGGTACCTCAATGATCCTCCTTATGGACGACGTATTCGGCACGTCTTCTGAATCCCTGGCACGTAGAAGACGTCTGGGTATTTTCCGCTATTTTCGCGCCCCATAATTTAACCAGTATCGATTGATGGCGGTTGAAACTTTAAAAACGAACATCAGATTCGTGTTCTGCGACATCGATCACTTCCAAGGCTAACGTTTCGGACCGCTTGAACTACATTCACAAAAACTCCATAATGGGATCAATATCGGTTGATTGCGATCGTTACTTCAAAACGAACTTCAGATTCATTTTCAGCGACCGCTATTACCCCAGTGGTAAAGACTCGGATCGCCTGTGCGACATCCACAAAAAATCGACAGTTGGTCATTATCGATTGATGGCAATCGATAATTCACAGGCGAACTTCAGATTCTTGTTCAGCGATCTCAATTACCCCAAGGCTAAAGTTTCCAGGCAGGTAGAAGATGTCTGGGTATTTTCCGCTATTTTCCCGCACCATAATTTGATCAATATTGATTGATGGCGATCGATACTTCGAAACAAACTTCAGATTCGTGTTCAGCGACCTCGATCGCCCCAGCGCCGAAGTTCCCAGGCAGGGAGAAGACGTCTCGGTATTTTTCGCTATTTTCGTGTCGTAATTTCCCCCATTCCCCCCCCCCCTATTTCTCCCCCCTCCCCACCGATTTTCGCTAATTTCTGCGGTGCCGCCGATTGATAGGATGACTCATCGCTCAGCGCGTTATTATAGAGTATGATATTAACATGAATTTGGTGGCTTTTTGGTGCTCCAGATTAAACACTTGCGCTAACTTACAGCCTTTAAGTACGAAGAGCGATCGGAAACGAACAACTTTCTGGATTTTTTTTCGGTAAATGTCGCAAGTGGCGAACAGGAAAGACCACTCGCGCCTTCTTTAGAGAGTCGGCAAACGAACGGCTGCGTTCTCTGGCTAAGCCTGCTGCTAGCTGCCGTTTTGCCACAGATGTCGATGGTAACCAAGTGATATTGCTTAGCAAATCGGGGTTTGTGTTCAAGTTCTTGTCGATTTACAAATGATCTAGTCAAAAATCAATATTTCCGATAATTTATTTACTTACTTATTTTAATTTACTTAATTATTTATTTACATAAAATAGTGCGCGTGAAATTGTCGATCTATGCCTTACGTTCCCTTCGCTTTGTCACCTTTCTTCGCTTTTCTGTCCTTCACACCAGTTTTATTTGCGTTTTCTAGGCCTTTTCGCTTACTTGCAGAGCAAGCAACACAAAATAAAACTGTGAAGAAAACTGAAAACGTGAAGAGAACGGTGAAAAATTGCGAAAAACTGGTACGGAGCAGCCAAAATATGAAAGAAGGCCTTGAAACAGAAAAATGCGAAACGGTGGTAGAGAAACCGCCTCAAATAGGTAGTGTTTCCTCGCTTTCTGGAAAGATACTGCAAACGTCTACGAAGAGGTTTTCGAATACATTTACATTAATTGAGAGTTACATTTTCCTGTGAGTTTTGAAAATTCCGCGTAAATATAATTTCAATGCGATTTAACGAAAAAGGCCTTTACTAAACTCCAATAAAGAAATTTAACGAAAAAGCTGGTAAATTCGTTAAATCGGTAAATCACTAGTCGTTAAATGCTTAACATTGCCCCGTACTTCTATTAGTACACTGCGCTCCGGTGCTAAAAATGCGCTCCGAGGCTCTACTGCCGACGACATCGCCGACGCCGCCATAGAATCTGTCGACGACGCCGCCGTGAGGCGTAGAAAAGAGGAAACAGGTAGGAAGTGAGTTTTCATAGCAGTCCATAACGCTCCCTTTAATGAAAGGAGACACTTGCAAAATTATGCGCAACAGAGAATGGAACATCTCACTGAAACCAACAACAACTGCCAAGAAGGTCAGCATCCTACAGCTGTTATCCGACTCTTCGATATAACTACCAGATTGCCTTCCACCGGTTTCGAGCACGATTTCCACTTCTTGTGTACGTGGATAAATATGAATGCGTTATGACGGAAACCCTCTTCCTCTAGTGGCACGATCGATATTTCCGGCAAAAAATCGAGCGAGTACTTCGTAATTCGATCAGTTCCAAACCAGAAGCACAGACACGCTCCACTCGCTCCCTGTAGGTGTTCACGAAACCGGGTGCAGACTCAGCAGAGAGCTGTGCCAGTGCGTCTGCGCCGACAAATTCGCTCTCGAAGTGGAACCTGTGGCACAGAATGGCGTGTCGGAGTGGAAATAGAAGAGCAGACGTTGCGACCTCTGTGGACGAGAGCAGCTTCACTACATTCTCCGCATGAGTGTGGACAGGAGACGGCAGATATCGGAAGTGAAAAATGTCTAGGTGCCCATCTCAAACACTGGTGGACTGATTGGCCTACAGCTCATAAAACCACACGCTCATAACGATGTGGTTTTCCAGCATTTGTGGAAGGAACTCAGGTTACGTTCACCCAGTAGACTAGAGACTAAGGGAGCGCCGGTTTGAGCTTCCGCTGCAAACGGATTCATATCCACTCGACTAAAGACTGGGACAACCTTCGTCCAGTGTTGTAAGGTACTGATTATCATCAACATTAATGCTAAGATAAGCAACGACCTCCACCACAATGGCCCTACGAAGTAGACGCCCAAGCGTAAACCGATTGAAAGTCTGACAGCAGTAGAACTCCGCATCGGCAAAGCAACCTCAACATCTCCAAGATCTGACAATTTGAGCTGCAGGGAAAGATATTTCGCTTGCGAAGAGATTGCGCCATGCAGTCATCCGGAATATTCCGGGAAGAGGTAGCAGGTTTTCTATTCTTTTCATTTCTCTACCGGTACACACTTCCCACCGTGATAGATCCTATTTATTTATTTATTTATCTAATAACGTTCAATATATTGATCGAACATGTGAAGATGGAAAAGGGCGATGAGAAACGAAAACGGAAGAAAAAGATACCACTTATAAAACCCATGTGAGACATTTGAAAACTCAACTTTAGAAGGACAAACGAAGCAGCTGACGCAAGCTGAAGCTGTAGTTAAAGCAACGAAGCCTCAAAGGCATTTACACAAAAGACGCTTTCACGCTTAGCTTTGCTGAGACCTCGGTTTAGGCAGCGAAGCTGACTACCTAAAACTGTCGAGTTTCTTCTATGCCAAAGTCGTCGGGGTTCTTCACAGTATAGGCTAATCTTCTGATTCTGACCCGTAGAACAAGACACTGTTGAAGGTCCTATGCAAGTACTGCACATGCATTCATCCTGATAACTTGTGCAATGCTTACGGTGTTCCTTCACCAATCTGAAAGCGTAAGTCCTTTGTAGAAATATTTTTACCGCATTGCGCAATAAACTTTTGACATAGCAGTCATGATTTAGGGAAGCAAACAAGACAAATACGTAAAACATGGTCGCCTGCCGCATATGTATTATATTATTATTATATTATTATTGTATTTAAAGGCAATGACCATTACTTGGACCAGGTGCTCATCTTCGACACTGCTTCATTCAATAAGCGCTTAGCTTCTTCTGACTCACTGCTCTCGTATGAGATGTAGACCTTAACGTCATCCGCGAAAGCAGCAACCGAAATTCTGGGATCCGTTTTGAGATAGCTTGGTAAATCATGTGTAGATAAGAAACAGGATCGGTGACAAACTACCACCTTGGGGGACTCCCGATGGACAGTTTCTGGGCATTGACAAGTGATTTCCTACTCTAACGCTTAATTTCCATCCAGCGAGATAAGACTCAAACCATTGGAGCATCTGACCACGAACTCCCACAACTGATCCGAGTCGCATTATTCCTTATTCTCTAAACTCGTGGCTTTTCCATGAGCGTGGCTTGCTTATACTCCATTTTCCATCTCTTTCCAGACTGCGTCCCTGCAAGGGTCATGCAATTGACCGGTCTCATCCTGTGTCACAATCAGGAAAAGTCCCTAGGAGCCACTTCCAGTGGGGAGGGCTTCACCTATTACGATTTCATGCTTCTTTGGTATAGGCTGCTCTCCTACAGCTTTTAAATGGTACGGCAACCGTCTTCTATCCCTTCAGTTTTCTGCCGACTATCTAGCCTTTGGAAGAGCAGTAGACGTTGTCCTGAATACGCCTGCCTGCACCTGTGCTTAAGCCTGGTCACGCCCGAGAAGCCTCTACCAAGGGGAGGGCCATATTACCTATTTCACCTATTGCTATGCACGGTTCGATTTTCGGCCATCACAGGTTGTTGCCGGTCTGACATTTTTCCTCTCTTCTCGATCATCTTTTGTCTGGACTCAGCTTACACGAAAGAAACGTTTTGTCAAATCATGGAGGATATTCTAACCTCGTTCCCCGGGAAACTACGAAAAAAATCGTAGCTAGAGGTGATCGCATTAGGACACTTGAACCGATTCGGTTCGATGAATAGCATTATCTTAACATTCCACTATTGCAACTGTTTATTTTGCTTGGTCGGTTCGTTTGTCTAACTAGTTTAATCGTTTCCCTTCGTTCTGTCCCTTGCGTTTTTTTCACTTGTTGTTGAGCCATGGATCACATAAATTTAGCGTGCCCTCCATGGGCGCAAAAATAAATAAATAAATAAATAAATAAATAAATGCAAACAACCAATACAGTTTTCAAGTAATAGAAGGAAATTGTTCACGAAACTTTCCGCTCGTCACAGTTTAGGTTCGCCGATGTACTGTGATGTCGTACGGCGTACTGCTCTGACTTGACTACACAGAAGTTATAGCTGCAAGTCTATCGTTCGTCTTTGAACCCCCACTTTGCGTATGACACTCCTCGCTTTTGGAGTAGGAGGCAACGAACATCTTATAATTTGTGAGCGAATTTCCGCTCTGGCAGTTCAAGAAAGAAAGCTTTGTACAGGAACTACTCGCTCAGATGTTTCTGTACGTAAACAAGAGGACATATGTAGCTACATTCATATTCCTAAGCAGTAAAAAACGAGGGGATACTCCAGCTTTGTACAAATTTAGTGATTTCTTAAAAGCTAGAGGAGGTGCTGACCACAGCAGTGAATTTCGCGTCTACGGACAAGACATCTCACAGATGTTCAGATATTTAAGGAGTTTGCTTTACACGATAATAGACAAAATCTTTTTCTTCTATCTGCGCACTCCTATTTTCGTCGCAATCGGTCAACTTTTCAAAGCCTTCGGATGACGGCTTCAAACAAACTTGTTCTGTTCTCCTCTTCAATACCAGCTGCTCAAGCAAGGTGTGCAAGTCCTGTCCCACTGGAACACTGTTCTCACTTTTCATGTCTGGGGCGTACAGGTACATTTCACTTCAGCACAGGAGTTCTGGGAAGCGCTCTGGCAATGTTGCGCGATTTTTCTTCAATCTGTTGTGGCGCGCCCATTAACTGTTACATACCGTGGAAAAAAACGCAATATCCTACAGTTCATTCCCCGCAATAGTTGCTTTTTAATGCATTTTCAGTCTTTACGTGAGTTTCCAAAAATTCAGCCAACATATCATTGCAGCATAACGTCGCTGAATAAATAGAATAATGCTAACGAAAAGGCCTGAAGCAGCGAGTGTCGGTTGTCATGACAGAACGTCCCAAGTGTATAGGCTGACGTCCTACAAAAAAGATTTTCCTAGGACAAACGAATGGCTCCCTGGAATCAAGCAGAAGGCGCTTTCAAGCAGGTGACTCACATAGAAAAGAAGGGTAGTATAACCGCAGATACGAGAAGAGATTCCGAGAAAAACGCTTCAAGAGCCGGTCGGGAATGCATACGCACGCAAGACACACAGCAATGTCGCAACCCAGCACCTGGGTTTTTTAGCTATGCAAGGCGCTCTTAAAGCTTGAGTTATGAAGGTGTGAATCTCAAGAAACCAGTCTCTCAGGAGAAGAACGGCGGCGGCCGCGACAGCTTGCAGCAGCCGGCGGCGGTGCAGCGGAGTATCGCAATCGCTCAACAAGCGTTTTTCCGCGACTCACTCCTCGCACTTTCGCCGGCGGACGGCCCGACGCTTACCGGCGCTGCTCAGTCTGTAGACGGCGGAGGGACCGCGCCGGCTGAGGGACAAGGCGGACGGACGCACGTGGGGAACCCCTTGGCGCTCACCGCCGCTGCTTTCCATTACATTGACATCGATTCGAGATCGCAAAAACTCGGCCAAGATGTCAGAATGTCGCGCCACTCCGGGCCTTTGTCGTCGCAAGAACACGCCTGTTCGACGATGCCAAGAACACGGCGAACGGGGCGCAGCTCCCTCTCGCTGCGGGCCGGAAAAAATCGCCGACGGCGCACGCGTGCGGAATCGCGGGCGACAACTCGCCAAGCGACCTGCTCCGGGACTGAGTTGCCCACTACACGCACGTGCCCGCGTCAGGAATCCTGCGGCGCGGTAGTCTGACATCAAGGGTCTCCGGAGATCCCGCAGACGTCGGTGATCTTCACTACGACGTCACTTACAGAAGACTCTGAGCCGACAGCATCTAGAAAAGTAGGTCGGCGTCACTAAGGAGCTGACGAAGATTTAAAACCTTCTAAGCTGACAGAATCTAGAAAAGAGAGTCATCCCCACTAAGATCCATAGAAAAATCTAAGCAGACGCCGAACGAGGATTAGTTAGCTGAAGTTGAATCGATACTAATGGAAATTCTATAAGCCGCGAAAATTAAGGCTTAGTAAGGCTCGTTTTGTCACTTTTCGGACATATATTAGAGAGCCCATAACTCGGCTCAGAAAGCACCTTTTCACACAAGGCAAAGACAGTTAAGTGCACCTCTCATCTGTCGATGTGAAAAACATTAAAAGATCGGATTCTCTTTAAAATATGATGAATTATGGCGATTGAAATCGATGAGGCCGAACGCGACGTCATGTTATTTCAGAATCACTGCTTCCTTAACAAAGACGTTCGGGTGTTGGAGAAAAAAGCATTCCTTCAGGCCTAGCTTCGGTGAATGTATTGCCCGGAGGTGGTCTTTGATGAAGGCTCGTTCAACATTCACGGGAGGATCCCTGGTTACGCCTGATAGAACAAAAACGTTAGAAACTACTGATCTCAGTAAACGTCAAAACGTAAACGTGTAACATACTGATTTAAATTTATCAAAAAGCGAACGAAAATAATAAACGAGTCTTTTTGAGGAGCGTCGCGGAAGTAACAGCTAAGGATCTAACTTGCTAGCCTATTTAAACCAAAAGTGATAATATGAGTGACATCGGGTCAAAATTGAAAAAAACCTGAAAAATTGTTCCAGCCTGGGCTTGCTGCTTATGTGACAGTTTGAATGATGAACTTGAACCAGGAACAAGCATGCTAGCCGACTCGGTCATCTATGCGACAACAGCCTAGAAGAGAGCTCTGAAACATTTACTCAAACCAAAGCCTCAAGCGTTTGGCTCAGCTCGTGTTCCTCTTCGAACCGAGGCAGCCGGCAAACCTTCAACATGACATCCAAACGTTGACGTGCATGATATTTATTTGACGTAGAGAAAAGGAAAATGGGCAGCTTTGCATTAACTCCATCGTTGGGTGCGCCGCGCATTCTACTTGACCGGGACATCGTGCCGGCAGTTTGAATTCGTGTTTGGTCTATGTAACTACCTCCGGTGTCCAGCTGATGAATATATCAATGTTTTCTCGCCCCACAAGTCTGCTAACAGTTCAACTACGCCGCATGTATGGTGTGGTTAGCCTGAAATGATTCTGAACACGCATCAGTCATCGCCTCATCCGACTGCGCCACAAGCAATCAGTCGCAGCATACATACATATTATAGAATACTTTAGAAACGAAGAAAAGCAGGCATGTCAGAAAATCAAGAACCAGAAATAAGTTTTATAGCAGTTCAAAAGCTTACGGATGACCAAGAAATTCGGGAGGTTAACAGTATTAGTTTGCATCTAGATTGACTAATATCGTCTAGCTGTGAAGCATTTCTGCACGCGCCTATCAGAACTGAAACTGTGATCCTCTTCTAAATTTATACCATGGGAGTAGATACCGTTACCCTTACAACGGTCCATCTAGACCCCACACCACGATAAGTTCACCGTGAGAGAATTGATGCGATCGGCTGGGAACTACTTTTTCTGTCGCCTTACGGTTTGGATCATGTCACGACGGAGCGCTACGAGTCGCTTCGGCGCTAGATTCCTAAAAACCGCTAAAATTCACAAGCGCATTTTTCTATCTTCCTATGTCGTTCATCTTAAGTTATTGCAAAGATGCGCATGAAGAAGAGCAGAGCATTTCTGTCGATCCTTGTTAGAAACTGAGGAGTTGACGAGAATGTATTTCATTTCAAAGAAGGATGTGAAGTGGTTGATAACACTGATAAACAAACATTCGCTGATCTCGTAGTACTTTGTAAAATTCTTGCTTCACATTAAAGTTAACATTAAAGTAGCAAGGCGAGGCTTCTATGGATATCCTGAAGAGAGCATTGATTTAAGGAACAAGTAATCACACAATTGAATGTGTGAGCCAACGCGTAGTTAGCGAACTCAGGACGAACGCGCAGCGCAGGCACTGAGAGCAGCGAGGACGTCAAACGACTTCTAGACACTCACTTGACGAAGTATGTACTACCGAGACCGTTCAACGTGACTGGCTTACTGGTCTATATATATTTTCTGTTGCAAAATGAGAAACACACAAGGACAACAGTAAGAAACCAAATCAAAGGTGCCTTACGTGGTTAAGCGCAACTAGACCTCCTAGTTGTCGCCTTCGACTATCAAGAAAGGATCTCTCCAGGCAGTTGGAGATTAACGACAAATTATCGGGGTTCTCTTCGACGAGAGAAGATAAGTAACCACGTAAGGCCACCAAAGGTACGTACTACAAAGAGTGTAGCAAAAGGCCATGAGGTTGCTTTAGTAACGCTGGAAGAAGTTCGGCAAGAACCCGGTTCGACGCTCGACAAACGTGCACTCGGAAAGCGCCCCACTGCACGCAACAGCTTGAAAAACGCGGAACGCGGCGAAAAGTGGACTCTGGTTCTGCGACAGCACCTATAAAGTGAATGGCGAGGAATAGGTTGCAGGAAATGGCTACCGTTCCAGCCACTACTAGGGTCTCGTTGAGGATTCACCCGCGGATAAAGACTAAGCGGCTTCCTTGAACTTATAAGTACACTCAAACGGCTCATCAGGGCGTAGCGAATTTCCGAGAAAGATTGGCTTTTCTGGGTCTGCTTCAACTCTCGATATTATACAACAACGAAGTTCAATCGAGTAGCCCTAGAAGAGCGACGTAGTTATTCATTCCTTGCACTCGAAGACTATACAACCTGCGACAAAATTACATGTGCACTTACACTTCGCAGCTTCTTTCATATGCTTTGCAATTTCGTTCGCTTCGCTTTTCCGTATCTCAGATTTTGTTCTGCTCAACTTTAATGCGCATTCGGCGAACTACTATCAAAGCTGCCCATCTGGGGTGTTCTCGAACAGAAATATTTTCACTTCGTTCAAGAGTGTCGCAGCCTTCTTCTAGGACGGTCTCCTCGCCTTCCTCGCTTTGCTCGTGGTAGGGTTCATTGTATGGCTGTTCCTCGAAGCTCGTGCTGGGACGTACACAGCACATGTCTATCTATGCAAAGTCGACGTCGATCTACGACTTTCTGAAGGGAGAGCGGGTGTGGCCAACCGCAGGTACGCAACCCTTCCTATTTCGCAAAGCGATAAGTGTAACGCATTCTCGTTCTTTGTCCTTCAGCCTAGCCAGCGTAATTCCAGAGGAGGATTTTTCCTCAAGGTCAGCGTGAAATTTTAGATTTAAACACTGAGTTGTAACAATTGCGAAATGCTTCAACGAATGTTGTAATGCCGCTCGATGTCTTGCGCTAGTAACCATTTGGGAAGTAATCCACCTTTTTAGAAGCGTTGGTGAGAAAAGCAAGCCCGAAAGTAGTGATGACTAGAAAAGTACACTGTCTGAGAGAGTGAGAGTGAACTAGAATCATGCATTTACTAACCATAAGTCAATCCTTTTAGAAGTCAGTAGATGAATTATAATAGTTGTGAGCCAGTTATTAAAACAAAGAGCAAGGAAAGCAGATCCTGTATACTATTCGATGGTGTACTTCCTATGATGCTGAAGTAATAAAAGTGCGAGAAATGAACCCACAAGCGAAAGGATTAACGTATAGGTCCATATCGGTACGCCACTTTTCAATGAAAGTTTCTAGGATATGTCTGTGTCGAAGGAATAGAGCTGTGACAAGTTTCGTTGTTAATGCCAACACCCAAGTTTGGATCGTTGGGAGGGCTGGACAACGCGGTATTTAAAGTCTCATGTCTGCGTGGCAAGCTATACTGACAACGATCCTTATTGAAATTAAAATGAGATGTAGCGTCCATTTCCTAAGTGAGATCGTCGACTCAATCTCCTCTACAAGCAGTTACCCTTTGTCTGTAGAGCATCCAAAGCCTCGCAGTTTAAGTAAGCGCCTACTCGCCTCACCGCTCTACAAGAGTTTCCTTCCAGGTTCTGACCAACGAAAACTCATGAAGAGCTGATGGGTTGGTGCGAGTTTGCAGTAGGAGCTAGGCTACGCCAAATTATAATTAAACTACAAACTATGATCTTGAAAGCGAATTAGTTCGCTGCATGAACGGAACATCGAGGAGCCTATGTGCCACAGGTGAATGGTCTGCAGCACCTAGTTAAGGCTCACTGAGGTCGAACTGGAAGTTGTGAGTTGTAAGCAGGGTTTTAGCTAATTTGGTGCTGCGGTTTTTACAGCGCGCTCAATTATGCAGTGTTCGTGCAATTCAGCTGCACTATGTCGTCTATTTATGTCCAGGAAACACGCTCTTGCTGAATCCGCGAGGTATGGTAATTACCAAGATTATCGCAGAGTTCCTGCAAGAGTCTGCAGCTAGGGTTGGAACCTCAATTCACACGGCGGAAGAAGTTCGATCTTATTATGGTTTTCAAAGCGCTGCACGGTCTTGTCCATCTGAGTTGAGGTAGATTTTTCGTGACGTGTGATTCCATAACGAGGGGTGCTACTGTAAATCTGCGGGTTCCTCGCGCCCGGTGTTCGGTCCGCTTCAACTACTTTGTCTCTCGAGCAGAATGCGCCAAGTTAAGTAAACGCTTCGCTATACCTGCAGGCGCTGCGGGTTTGGAAAGAATTTTAGAGAAATACCTCTGAACTTTCCCAGCGACTCTCAGGTATTAAATCTTGTTCTCTCATTGCTTTCTGAAGCGGGTTTGATAATCCTTTCTTCTCGCTTTGCGCAAAGCTGTGTTTAGCGCCTTTCTTAACTTTACTACTTTTCGCTATTTGTTGATTCACCCTTTCGTTCTGTTCGTTGTCTAATTGGTTTTATTGATGCTCTTTCTCGGTGCGATCGTGAGCGTGCTCATGCTGATCGCTTTACAGGTGCTTGTACCACATGTCTCAATGAAATAATGAAAAAGAAAAAGAGTCATTAGGTAGTCTCTGCAGTTCTGAGTTGCTCCCGAGTGCATGCGATGCCGACAGAAGACACTTCCTCTGTAGCAAGGGCGCTCACTGGACGCGTAGGTCAACCTGCGGTTTAAAAATATTGGCCACTCCCGGACAGGATCCTACGCCTTAAACCACCGACGCCGCTTGATCTGCTACCATCCCCGATATCCTGGGGCCGGACTCATCAACGACTTGTGTAACTTTAACGGAGAATTGTAAGCGAAAAGCTCAGATAACGCTGCTTATCACTCACCATATCGCTTGATAAGCTGCGTTATCTGAGCTTTTCGCTCACAATTCTCCGTTAAAGTTACGTAAGTCGTTGATGAATCCGGCCCCGGGAGGCGTATTAGCACTCATCCGTGATATCGCGATGCATATCCGGGATGCTATTACTTGCGATAAACAGCGCCGATGGTCCAGCAATCACACAGCCTAGTAGCCTGCCCGGAGGGTGCAGGCTCGATTCCCGCCCAGTGCAAGAGCATTGATCGCAACAAAACGTCATGTAAGGACATATAGCCTTTATGGGACATAAGCCGCTTAATGCTTTAACAAATGTGGTAAATCATACGTGGCTGCCGTTGGAGCTTTATCTGCCGACACCCGCTTATTTGCGCTTGCACTTCTAATAACAACAAACAACATGTCTCGCTCTCTACTTCCAAAGTCAAAGCGTTGCCAGGTGTACACAACATTTACCTACTCATCTTATCCTCCGGAACAAGAACAGGGCAATTTTCTGATGCCGTTTCCTATCCGCCACATTCTCCTGACATAGCCCCTTCATATTACTACTTGCTTCGCTCCCTAAAGGCTTTCCTGACTATGAAAGTTTCACAAAGTTTGAAGATTTAAGTTGGTCGGTCTCCAACATCATCGACTGCAGGTGTCGCCAGTTATGGGAAAAGGGGATCGCTGACCTGCCATGCAGATGGACCACTGTGCTGAGTAACAACCCTGCTATACCTATATAAAGGAGTAGTGTGTGTATGTTTCTGTTCGTCCGTCACAACAGGGGGGGGGGGGGGCTACGTACTAATAGAGATGCTATCAAAACTTTTCGATCAACCTAATGCCTTTATCTAAACACACTACCGCATCATTGTGAAAGTCCTTAAGGCTTGAAGATCATTCACGGCTCGCGGAGCAGTGTGCATAACGCAGAAGAAAATTTTCAAATCAGAGAGCAACTTCCCTAAGTGCACATTGAAAAACATGGTCATTTAATTGCACGCCTGTTCTTCAACCGCCGTAGTGTAGCACTTCTTTAATAGATTTGATATCTTGAGGCTCTGGCTGCCCTTAAGGGCACAAATAGGCCTGCGTCTGCAGCCCACTCCATGTTCCGTTAGCAAAGAGCATACAGGAGTCGGTCTAGTGTTGCTTCTCCAGCGCTTTTAGATGGATAACATGAGGCATTCTTAGAAATTTAATTAGAAGGGAACGTCATAACGTGGCATAACTGGAGGAAAGTAACTGAACTTGATCTATTGTATAAGGATGCTTCAAAAGACTGCCATGAAAGCGTTCACAGTCAATAATTTTCTATTTTTGCAGAGGGCGATTCTCCATAGGATGAGTTTCTATTAATGAATTCCTGCAGTACAGCATAATATGTGATCACTACGGAGTCCAACTGCTGGCCTGCATTTCAACTGTTGGTACTGGTTGCAACTTTGCCAGAATCTTTTAAATAAACCAGAGCGGAGAAGAGATCAAAGCCTTGCTTTTTCTTCTTGGCTTCTCACCTAAAATTTTGACAATCATTTTGTCTCTCGTATCTAGTGTCGGTTTCCTTCGAACGTGTCTTACACCACGTAATAAGCGTTTGTTACTAAAATCTGTGTTTCACTTTTTCTCTCATGTCTAGAAACGGAACTTATAGAAGCTGCGATCCGCTACAAGGTTGTTTTGTTGCAGCCAAAATTCTTGCGCCAAACGGGCTCGCACCCGCATACTTTGATTTTCAGGCAAAACGCTCTGTTTAAGCTCCTACGCCACTGACGCTCTTCGATCGAATGCAGCATGCACGATGTTCCCATGTTGAGTTGTAGCAGTTTTTTAGCCCCGTCTGACAGAATGGTCTTGGTCAGCAGAACTGAAAACAGTCACCGTCCACAAAATTCGTCTTCCTTCACATTCACTGGAATTTTCTCGAGTTCTCCTCGAGTTTAAGCCTGACCCTACAATTCGTGGTAAAACAACAAATGAGCACTACTGAACATGCTGTCATAAGAATGTACACACGGAGACTCCTGTTCAACGCATGGCTTCCATCTTAAATTTCAAGACTTAAAATTAAATTCGATAGTCAGGGTTGGTTGCGGGGAACGCTAAAGCTATGGCAAGTTCGGGACCAATGCCAGCCGTAAGAAATGTCATTCAATCGCCCACGCTCCTCAAGGCAACCGGAGTCACATTTTATACCTGAGCGAACTATTTAAATTCCCTTTGTATGCTGAGCATTGGTCGTTCTGGTCCCAGAGCTCTCCCTTTTCCTGCTGCTGCTTTGCAGGGCAGGCTATCCTTCAGAGGCGACCGGACGACGACCACCTACATCTATCTGAAAACCGGCTGGGAGGTCTCCCAGCGGGGCAATTGATGTCCGGCAATCAGCAGATAACGGCCGCTCACCCATACGGGCGAAGAGCGGAGCGCGCAAAAAGACGTGTGATAAGTGGGGATTTTTACGCTTTTCGCGGAGTTTTCCGTCGCGACGGCGCCGACAGCGGTGGTCGTGGGGCGGCTTCGCGTCGCACGTCGCGGCGCTTCGGAGCTTCAGATCGGACGACGTGACGTGAGAGGAGCATGTGTGTTGCGCTGCTGCAGTCGGCCGAAAAACCCAATCCGCTTGAATTCGGAGCTATTTTGAAAGCCAGCCGACACTGCCGCGAGTGCTGAATCGCGGTCGTTGAGAACCAGACCCAGACACGAGCCCTCGGCGAGGGAAACGAGTAGCAGCCCAGCTCAGACGTCGGTAGAGGGAGGAACAGGGAGCTTGCAAACAAGGAACTCCGAGACACGCCGTAATTACAATGAGAGCATAGATAGAGATTGGCATAAAACGGACATTTCTTCTTGAACCGTGGAAGTCACAAGTATCCTAAACAATTAGATGTGTAGAACACATCAGAAGAACAAGGGAGGCAATTTCTCCTGAAAATAGGAAAGTATGGAGGTCAAAATTGAGCTATCCATGTTTAGGTTGCGCCACACAGTCTACTTCTAATGCATCATGCCGTGAATGAGTAGTTGGCCTGCGCAGCGCACTTAGGTGGCCAGCCGGAGCAGAGCAGTACTTTTCAGACAATCTGGTGCCAATTCAACAATAAAGATGCCTAGAGCAATTGGTTTCTCATGGCCAACACTTGAAAAAATGGTCGACTCGAGATGCACCGAGAGACAAGGGCCATCTTCCAACTGCTCGACACCAGCTCAAAATACTGCCTACAACAGCTTAGATTATGAAAGATACACGTCGTTCTTGATCTTTTTCTACAGACAGACCAGCACCTTTCCATTGGTAGGGTGCATCTAGGTAGGAATTTTCCTTGTGGTTAGAAGATGTTTTTTCAGGAACGGACTACGTTTATGTTATCAGTTCCTGTGTTTTTCAGAAGAGGGTCCGAAAACTACTAGGTTGGTGCAAAAGAAATGCAGGTTTTTTGTTTGAATGGTTTCAACACTATTTATAAATATACTGAGACTTTATTCATAAGGTATTATACACTGTTGGAAAGCTTATATGTGCTTCTGAAATATGTATATGGAATTTAATTCAAGAAACTTAATTAAAAAACAATTTGGTTTTTATTTTCAGATGTCTAAACGCGATTTTCGTAAAATTTACTTACAGGAGTTGAAACTCGCCCGTTCTCTCGCACACATCGCTCGAAATATCAATGAAGGAGGTATAGGGCCAGGAAAGTACCAACGAATGCTCAGTGCAATGTTGGTACCAAAAATTTCGTGTCGGCAACACCGGCCTCGAAGACGAACCACATGGCAGCCGTCCTCCAACACTTGATAGTGATCCATTGAAGGCGTCAGTCGAAGCTGATCTGCGCGAAACCACGGGAGATATTGCCGATGGCCTCGACGTCGATCACACAAAAGTTGTTCACCATTGGAAATAAATTGGGAAGACCAAGAAGCTAAATTGACCAAAAGTCAGGAAAATCGCCCTTTTGAGATCGTCGGCTCATCTTCTGCACAATGCCAACGATCCATTCCTCGAACGGATTGTAACCTGTGCTGAGAAATGGGTACTTTATGATAACATGCGACGTTTGCCTAGTGGCTGAACCAAAAAGAAGCTTCCTTACATTATCCGAAGCCGGAAACTTTTTAAAAAAATTGCGTTTACACGTCTGAAAATAAAAAATTTATTATCTTCTAAATAGGCGACTTGAATTAAATTCCATATACATAGTTAGAAAGCGCATACAATAAGTTTCCAAAAATCTACAACACCTTATAAGAAAGTCCGAATTTGTTTTTAAAAATAGTGTTGAAACCAATAAAACAAAAAACCTGCATTTTTGCATCAACTTAATATACACCCGAGGCTTCACAGGGATGGCAATACGGAAACAACGCAACCAATCAGCCAAAGGAATTGGTCATCCATGTTTCATGACTTGTTGTTTCAAAATTTCATATTCCCGAATGTGGTTCATCAAGCCTCTCAAGATCGCATTTGCGCAGTTGGAGAGGACTTCTTAGACCCTCGCATGCAATCCGTATCAATGCTTGTGGCTTGGATCCTGTTCGGATCAATCAAACCTCTGCTTCCGTGATGTGCAACAGAGCTCTCTAGAAAGGATATTGCACTGACACGTTCATCGGAGGACCACTACAAATCACTGAATAGACCAAACCACTTGCTTCCACGATATTCTCAGACAGAGAACACGTGCCGCCTCCGACGAATGAATTCACTAGCGTCGACCTTTATTATTGCCCATTATTTCTCATAAACATTCTTCGCATAAATGTATTTTCTGCACCTCTGCGGTGAAAACCATAGCTGAATACTGGTCTAACCAATTATGAAGCAAAACCATTAATATTCGACTTTCTATGAACCTCGGCATGATGTCGAATTCGTAGTGCAGTTCTTCCTTGAACTCTAGGCGAGGTTGGTAACAGCGTTTATTGGGCTTACGTTTCGGCTAGATCGCCTTTTTCAGAACCTGAAAGGAAACAAACCTATGTGTGACCACTAAACCATAAAGGGGTCGTCAATAAGTGGTGCCAAGAGTTTTCAACTGTTTCAGTTATAAGACAGAAGCAATCATGGTTAAGGACTAAGGCTACAGACTTGTCCAGAGTAAAGAGGAAGACATCCGGATATTTCAGAGTAAGCGTTGTGGCAAAAGGGCAGGTACTACTAACGACCACCAAATGGACATGCCATTTGTTTTTTTTTTGAATAAATCCCCTCTTATTACGAGGAAAAGCTAGCAACTCCATGAGGTCAGAACGTTAAACGTTAGTGAGATGTGGCGGCGTTTTGATTGAGCTCCACACGAGGTTTTGCAGATCTTTATTGGATAACGTTTCGGCAGTATCGCCTTCTTCGGAGCCTGAGATCCTGAAAGGAAGAATCACGTCGTAATGTGGCTGCCTCTTCAGACGTCGCCTCAACCTTAGAAATTCAAGACAACCTTTCGATCACGTAGTCAGTAGAAAGACCCAGACCCACCTTACAGGAAGCCAGACGAATCAATCGCTAGGTAGCACGGTCGTTATCAAGGCAAAGATGTCCGAATCAGAATGCCAACCTAATGTAGGGCTTGAGCTCCCAGCTCCCCGTGCTGTATAGAGGCATTTCTCCTTTCGGTTTAGCTTGGATTCTTTGGCGTGGGTTGAAAACGCCTCCAGCGCCTTGCGGACTGCAGTTTGGGCTTCGACTCTCAGTAGGTTCATGTTCACCTCGAAGTCCTCCCGCATGGTGACCCATGGCGAACTTGAGCTTGCCGACAAGGTACATATTCCTTGACCCTAACATGTATGGGCCGCGCCGTCTCGCCGATACATTCCGCCACAGCTCTGGCAGGCAGTGATGTATACCACACCTGAAACGGTGTATTCCCCTTCCCTACCATATAGGCAGACGACGCAACCAGGGGTGACTCGAACGCAATCGCAAGGACGATTCCGGACTAGCTGCCGCCTTGGTTGCTTGATGGATCCTCCACAACAGTTACTACATTCTCAGCCCGGCTCCCTCACACACTTCTGAAGGAAAGTGCTTACATCGTCGAAAATCAATAGTTCCATGAGTAATGCCCTCCCGAAGATGGCGGGGCTGATGTTGTAAGATGTTCTGCAGACGGAAGGAAGCTACGCTTCCATCTGATGCCAAGTAAGGCTATGTAGTACTCCAATCAAAGGTGGGATTTTGCTCATGAGAACAAAAGCACGGAATTGCGCTCTCTGGTATTTCTTGGATCTTCCATCAGTCTCTGACAATCCTATCACCACACTGCGAAGCCTTTCCTCTAGCAGTCCTAGGTTAGATGGCACTTGTTGCATTGCTCTTCTATACATCTATGGTTACGCTGTGGGTGTCTGTCTGTCCCAGGTAATGCGGACTTTCCTAAGCACAAGCGGAGAGCGTGGATTTGTCCGCTGAATGCGATTCTTCGTCATTTGGCTCATAAACATTATTTCCGGTGATTCCGGCACGAAAACCATTTCCCTAGGGTGACGGAAAAACCGTTTCAACGCTCTGAAAAACGATCGTCTTCCGGTGGATTACGCCTTCTTGAGACCACCCAAGTGGAAAAGTGCGCGCGCCGCATTGTGCTTTCGGGGTCAAGTTAGCTGCTGAACGTTGACGTCCCTCGAAAAGGACAAAGACATGACGAAAACTCGGAAGTGCTCCGGGAGACGAAAAGAAGGATACGTCCGGGAGCATAATAGAATGTATAAGAGGGACAAAACGGAATATTGGCTTCAGACATTTTTAGGCGCCCTAGAAAATTGGTTTAAAAAGCAAATAAGACTAGAGCATGGTTCTCAACTATTCGCAGATCACCGAAAGCTTTGACGCATTTCCGGTAGACTCCGATCAACAACACACATATGGCGGGATATTCCAGTAGTTTACGAAAGAAGAAGAACTACGTGGATCGTCTTCGAACATCATAGCAGTGAGCGAGACAACACAAAGCTTCCACCATACCTAGTGAGTTCAACAACTCCTATAGCCCATGGGAGGAACGAGACTACTGAAATGTGAAGGGCCGCAAGAAGCACACAATAAACCTTCTGAAGTGCAGGATGAAGCTCAACTCTGAACGAGATGGGCTCCGCAGTGCTATAGGAAGCAACTGTTCAGAACGCTTCTAATGCTCTCCTCACAAATATATCTTTTTCTACAGACAAAATCCTATGTTTGACGACGAAGTGAACGTTTTCCAAACGGAAACGGGCTTCATACAGGCTAAACTACAGACTCTCCAATACGGTTGGAATAATTCATTCTTCAAGGAAAATTTAGTATAACTTGTTTAAAGTTTTTTAGTTCAGCAGCCCGAATGAGTGGAACATTTTTTATTTTCTTAGAAAATTAACGATTTAAATTTTGTTTTAAAGCACAACAAGAAAGTATTAACATAGTGCATGAAAAGACTAGATCGCGCCAAGCACTCGAAATCGTCGCAATTTTTAATTGATTGATAGTGTAAATGCCGAAACATCAAAGTGAGGATGTGTGTGTGTTATTTACAATTGTATATGTTGCATCGCCAAAAGTGCGAAACTCCATAAAAACCTTTCGATATCGCTAAAGTTCCGATGGAAAAGTTGATATTAAAGATGGACCCGGCAGGACTTTATCACATGATCATCAAATGGGCTGGGAATTTCTGTCTAAAATAACCTATCATTTTTCAGGATTCAAGGCCAGTATTCCAAGGTCTTTTCTGCATTAAGCGGTGTTCCACAAGGTGGAGTACTGTGCCCTATACTATTTCTGTTCTATGCGTACGAACTTCCGAGCACTCCCACTGATTTTGGAGGGACATGCAAAATGTATGCCAGTGATGCAAAGGTCTACAAAAGGATTGATAACGACGAGGACTCAAAAGCCCTTGGCCATTGATTTCATTAGTCGCTGGGTATAAATATGAAAACAGCCTTTTGCAACTGGAAAAAACACTTTCTGATGATCGGGCCTAAAAACCGCCCTAAAATTGAATACCAACGGCCAGGTTTTAAGCAGGATCGATGAAGTGCAAGATCTTGGATACATAATGAGGAGCGACCTGCATTTTTCCAGACGCTGTATTGCTACAGTAAAAAAGCCAACTATCGGGTTTACAGACCTACGGCCAACTATGTACTGGATGGGGTAATTAAAACTTCAAGAAAAGTCGTAACTAAAATTTTCCTTGAACAGTAAACTGCTCCAACCCTTTTGAAGAGTCTCTAGTTTAATGTGGAAGGAGCTCGTTCTGATTTTAAAGATGTCCTCTTTGACTTTAAGCTCGTTAGGCTTCCTCAAAAGAGTGCTCAGTTTGACGTGAAGTGTCCAGTTTGACGAAAAATTGTACATCTACAGTGTATCAGCGGCGAGCATTCCAGCACCAGCCCTTCACCGGTACGGGTGCTAGACATTCCTCCACGGCTAACACTCCAAGTCGCGAAAAATACGATCCTTACCACTTTAAGCCGTTGCAGCACCTCACGTACTCCTCAACTAGAGTCACGATGTGATTTCTCTAAAATTCAGGGACGTTGATGTGAATAGTATGCGTATCCCACATTTCGAATAATGTATGCAGGGTTTCTTTGTTTTGAACGCTCGTATACAAGGATTTCACATGACTCAATTACGCAACTTTTCTCCAGATTAGAGCTGCGCTGAAGTTCACGGAACTTGCTTTTGTTGGTCAGGTGAAAGAGAACCTTGCCCAAAAACTGGTTCACAGCACTGTTAAGAAGCCAAGAAATTCGATTGGTCCTCCAACATACCTGGTTATTGACCTCCTTTTGTACGTGTCCTGTAGCGCTGACAAGACATCCTGCTAAGAATGCTTACGGGTTTCGATAAGGCTGTATAATACTGGGCAGTAATGGCTGTTCAGTCTGAGATTCCTAAGAAGCTTCCTGTAGATTCCCACAGACCCTGCAACAGTCGCCCACACATGATTAGGCTCCCAGAAAAAATAAAGGAACAACAAACAATTAACAATATCACGAAGTCATGCTCACTAACGCGTTCGCGGTCTAGCGACTGCGGCCTAACTACGAATTCCTCTCCTTTATCACTGACAGTAGTGCGCAGACTACCATTACATCTTGGTTCGCGTAATCCTCTGAGTCTCCGCCATTGCGCACTGTTCGAGTTTGCGTTGCGACATGGTCTGGGATAGTTCACAATAGCTATCACGTGAAATGACAAAATTCTCTGTCTGATTCCGGCATGGGATCAGCTGTTTATAAAAATTTCGAGGAAAGGGTTAAACTGGCAAGCTTCGGCCTGAGGCGTCAGCTTGCCCTTGCAAATCGCTCTGGAATTTATTACGCCTTTGATCTTTAATCCTCCGTAAGCCAACCTCAGCTTTTCGGAAGGTGTTGATGTTCAGCAAAGGCGAAAAGGATGGACCCAAACTCAAAGCGCTTGAAGCATTAGAGAACATCTACGTGCCGCCCAGCAGTGTGGCTCTAGCAGTTTGATCAATACTGATCGTGAGACCTCAGAGACGTTCAGGTGCTGGACAAGTGACGAGCTGCTCTCCTCGTCGCGACTCCAAACGAGTCGATCGCAGAGGTCTACCATAGTTTGCACAGAGTACCCTTAAATCATTTCTGCAATGCCTGCCGCTACCACTACCGCTGCCGCATTTGCACCACCGCTACTATCGCTTTTCAAAGTTGAAAACCACAGTTGAATGCTGTTGAATGATGTTGTCTTGGTGAATACGTATTCTCAGTGTTAACATCACAGAGAAACTCGCTCGAAACTGATTTTATGACAGGCGCCTTTCGCAAAACGCTGCATGTCCAAGTGACAACGCTGGAGATCACTCCAAGACCAGAGAAATCTGCGAGTCCTAGCGCACAGCCTGTCGCGCAATTTACGTCTGCTAACAGCGTGTGTAAAAGTAAGTGCGTGGATTACTAGGTAGCCTGTCTGGCAACCATCGGTTAGTGTTCACGATGGTAACCACTTTTTTGATGCGAAAGTGAACGATTTTAGTAGCAGACGAAGAAATCTCTGCGAGGAAAGCATCAGAAGCCTTTGGATTTTTGTGAAAAGGGCGGCAATGAACAACCGAAATGAGTGCGTGTCCGTTTCAAGTGATCTCCTGGGCTTTGTTTCACTCCGCGAGCTGCAGTACGAGCAGTCAGCCATGCCTAGGAGTGTCTTGTTGTAGATGGCATGTCTAGAAGCGTCTAGCTGTACGACGACTGCACGGTATGTTTCGTTCGCTCTTGTTGGTCGACTAGCAGAGGACCATCGTGCTCCGATAGATGAAGATCTGTGCGCGGGTTTACCTCTCACCACTAGGCCTTTTGGTCACAGATTTGCGTCAAAATCGCTTGAGCAGACAAAGCGCTTTATGGAGTAAACTGCACATCAAAAATGTTGTACCACATTCAAGTTTCTGAAGATGTCTATTTCTTCAAAACGCAAAACAAAAACCTCGTGTTGATTAACTACAGTTACACTACATTTCTATGGAACAAAAAAATATTCTCACCGTGCCTGAAAGTCTCCTGTTTAATTTGGAAGACGTTTGTCTTGATTTCAAGAGCGACAAGCTTGCTTAGAAGAGTGTTCGATGTGATTTGAAAAGAGTTCGATTTTCTTTGAAAGGTGTCCAACTTAACGTGAAAATGCTAACAATGGCAAGCTTGGTAGCGCAATGGAAGTGGTCACCTGCTGAGCCCAACAAGTCGTTCTAGAGGTCAAATAAGCGACGAAGTTGCTTCAATAACAACACGTACAGTAGCCTCCACGACTAAACAGGAATCTGTCACCCGCCTGTCCGCCTGGGAGATTGAGTGCTCCTCTCCAATTCAAATGGCAATTAAATTTATTTATTTATTTATTTATTTATTTATTTATTTATTTATTTATTTGGGCGCGTGTAGCGCAGTCGGAGGAGGCGCGACTGCCGTGTGTACCCGATACCAGGTTTCTGGTTCGGATTTCCCTCCCAGGCCAACCAAGCCTTCCATCCCTCCGGGGTCGGTGAATTGGTACCAGACTTGTCTGGGAAAGATACAGCGCTGACTTGTTTATCGGCTGGCCACCGCAAGTCATTGTATGGCCAAATACGCATTCATGTCGCCTCCACGACATCCCGTAGAAGTAGAATGCGCTGGCGCATCCCAGAAGGCATTGAGTAACGCCGTCCTTTATCCTTTATCCTTTATTTATTTATTTATTTATCAATGTTGAAGAGACGTGTCAAATCCCGGGACAATACAAATTAAACGGCAACAATTGTGGCAGGAAAAAAATCATAACACGAACACGACAATATTAGTAGGCGGTAGCTGTAGTCCTCAGCAACATAACAAAGATGCAGGGAAGTTGAGTGCTCCTCTCCAATTAAAATGGCTAGTTGAATTCGATTTGCAAGACAGCCTGAAGAATGGGTGGGTGTAACCAACGGTATGACGACATGAGTTACATGGGAGCGGCGTTAAGCTAATTAATATGCAACGATCCTTATACGAAGCAAGGCGCGTTGTAAGCGGTGTGCCCAATGTCAATTTTTTTGGATGTATATGTATCCAATTTAGGCGATGTGATTCAAAAGTTTGGCATTATGTAATTAATTATAGTAGTTATCACCATCACCACCTATATATAAAAGAGTTTGTCCGTCGAGTGATCTAATCTAAGTGAGATACGTCACATCATCCACAACGCGGCAGTCGTGGGATCTAACCGAAGTGTGATGTGTCTCAACATGCAGCGTGGACAAAATTTGCTATTGAACGAAGATGTTGATGCAGCAGGGGAAGCCAGCCCTTTACTGCTTAGCCCAACAGCACCTACGCGCGTTTCTGAGCGTCCAGCCTTCTGAAGCCGTGCCGCCGACTTCGTGCCATTAGCATGAGAAGACCACTAAAGGGGTAAGAGTAGAAGGGGGACTTCGAGGGTGGAGAACCGATAAAGACCAGGAGGGAGTGACCTGGAGGAGGCATAGAGATGGAGATTCGATAGGGGGAACAATGAAGCAGGCCAAGAGGTGGCACCAAAAAAGGTTTAGGCAATAATGGGGGACCAGTAGGGAGTTACCAATAAGGGGAGGGGAGCAGTAGAAGGATAGCAAGGGGATTCATTAACAGTAAGGGAGACCGGATTTAGAAGATGTGACACCGATGTCACGCAATGGGCGTTCGCTCGCCGTCGTTGTGTGTGGGCGTGGGCGGGCTACTAAACTGGGGTAGAGTAGTAAGGGTCCCGAGAGGGGAGGGATGTACCTGGAAAAAGGGGCCTGGGGGCGGAACCAGGAGGGGGAACCAACAAGAAGGGAGCCGTAAGGGAATTCATACAGGGAACAAGGAATCTGCCGTATGCACAGCCTCTTCATGCTCGACACAGCGGCGACTGTGCACACTTCTGAGCTTCTGGATTTCGGAAGGCGAGCCCTCTGAGATTCTGGATACAGATGGCGGCCCCCTACGTCGCGAAAGGAGCGTCCTGATTCGAATACGTGTAAACGTCGTCTGCCGTGAGCATAGGGGACCACTAAGGGGGTGGTGGAGAAGGCACCTCTAAAGCGACCAGCAAATCTGGAGGAGGGGCCAGGACGAGGAAACCAGGAAGAAGAGACCAGTGCGAGGTCAATGGTGAAAACAAAGAAATGGGCCAGTAATTGGGACCAGAAAATCGAGCAACGAGCTTCCACGCACTGCGGTCTTTAAGTACCTGGGATCAGCAGTCGCGTCTGACGGCAAACTGATGGTCGAAGTGAATTCACGCGTGAGTGCAGCTTGGTCATAGTGGCGCTCGTTGACTGGGGTGCTCTGCGACAAGAAGATACCAGAGCGCTTTAAGTCGAGTCGAGATCTACAGAGCAGTCGTCCGGCCAGTAGCGATGTACAGCGCTGAGTGTTGGCCTGCCACTAAGGAAGATGAAACGCGCCTCAGCGTCATGGAGACGAAGATGCTGCACTGGACGGCTGGAGTCACACGCATGGACCACATCCGAAGCGATGTCATTCGGCAGAAGTTCGGTGTCGCGCCGATAGCCGACAAGATGCGCGAAGCTCGCTTGCGATGGTACGGCCACGTTCTGCCTGGAGAAGAAGACAGCGTCCGCAAGATAGGCCTTAACTTCGAGATAATAGTAAAGCTGCCTAGAGGGCGCCCGAAGCAGCGATGGGCCGATACGTTACATTTGGACTTGAAAGTAGCTGGTGTCCACCGTGATCTAGCGCTGGATCGAGAAAGGTGGCGTCATGACACCAGAATAGCGGACGAATGCCTGTGATGAAAGAGTCGAAGTGGTGAATGGCTTGATGCCGCGAATTTCAAGTTCTACAAAGACTGCTTTCCGTAGGTCAGTGATGCTACAAAGTGCGCGAAGCGCGCAAGTGCGGGACACACCGTTAGGCGTGTAGGAGCACTTGCCTTCTTCTTCTTCTCCTCCTGAGCGTTTAGTCCCGCGCAGTCGCAGGGTCCGCTGTTCTTGTGATCTGTCGCCACCTCATCCTATCAAGGGCGTCATCTGCCGTGGCGCCGACTTCGGCGAGACCTCTCTTGATGAAGTCCTTCCACCTTTTCCTTGGGGCTCCTCTCGGACGCTTTCCGGGTGCCTCGAAATCTAGGGTCAACCTTGTGGGGTGATCCTCTGGTCTTCTGAGGACGTGTCCATACCACCTCAGACGCTGCTCTCTCATCTTCAGCTGGATCGGGACTGTTTTCATCACTGCCCTAACATCCTCGTTTCGCATCCTGTCCCGACGGGTCCATTCACATGCCCACCTCAGCATTCTCATCTCCGCCGCGTGCAGTTGCAGCTCCTGCGCCTTACCCAGGGCCCAGCACTCACTGCCGTAGAGGAGGGCAGGTCTCACAACTGTTCTATAGAGCTTGATTTGAGCGTCCTGAAGCATCTACGGTCGCAGAGGATCCCTGTGCACTCCCTCCACTTAAGCCAGGCTGCGTTTATCCGTCCCCTGACCGCCTGGTCCACACTTCCTCCCTCGGATAGGTCACTTCCGAGGTAGCGGAATTCTTCCACCTTCTCGATCGTTTCCCCTTGGCCGTCTAGGATCGATCCAGCGCACTGCTCGGAGCTGAGGAACTTCGTCTTCTTCACGTTCAGCCGTAGGTCGTTGTCTGCGAGGGCTCTCTGCCACAGCTGCACCTTCTCCTCCAGCTCCTCCTGGTTGTCGGCTACTATTGCGATGTCGTCCGCGTAGAGGATTATTCTGAGAGGGCATTCCTCAAGGTGGTTCAGCATAGAGTCAAGCGTCAGCAGGAAGAGGAACGGGCTCAGAGCCGAACTTTGGTGTACCCCCACTGTGATGTCCACTTTCCTTGTCACCCCGTGTGGAGTTCGTATCGCCGCTTTCGAGCCTTCGTACATGTCCCTTCTGACCGTGATCAGACGTTCCGGGACAGCCCTCCCTCGAAGGACATTCCAGATTACGGCCCGAGCTAGCCTGTCGTAGGCCTTCTCCAGGTCCAGGAATGCCAGGTAGCAGGGTTTTCGTTTCTCCCGATATTTCTCCATCACCTGACGAGCGATGAAGATGGCGTCTGTGGTGGACCTCTCAGGCATGAAGCCCCACTGCACCTGGGAGATGGGTACCATCTCCCTCAGCCTTGAGTCGACCAGTCGTTCGTAGATCTTCATCGTGTGTGAGATCAGTTTTGATCCCTCGGTAGTTGGAGCATTCGGAAGCGTCTCCCTTCTGCTTGAAGATGGGGACTATGGTGCTGTTCCTCCAGTCATCCGGCATCTTACCTTCTTTTGTGATTCTGCTGAGGAACTGCGTCAGCCAGTTGATTCCGAGGTTCCCGAGCACCTTCCAAGCCTCTACCGGCACACCGTCAGGCCCTGCTGCCTTTCCGAGTTTCATCTTCCCAATGGCCTTGCGAACCTCTTCTTGCGTCCAGGGTAGGATGGGTTCTTCCGTTGGTTGTTCTTCCTCGGTCTCTCGACGAGGGAACTCCTCGTTCAGGAGTTCCTTGAAGTACTCCTCCCATCTCTCTCTGACCTCGACCGGCTTCCGTAACACCCTACCGTCAGCACTCTTCAAAGTCGTCACTACTCGAATGTCGAGGCTAGCTCTAAGACGCGCCTTGATCAGGCGGATGGCGAACTTCTCCCCCTCTGGCCGTCTAGTTTGTGAAGGAGCACTTGTAATTGTCACAAAATAAAGCCGTTCATCACTTCCGTTCGTTCATCATAGACATTCTCTCCGGACTGTCCAATAACGCCATTGGTTTGTGCTACGCAGTACTTCTGCCCTCAGGTTGCTCCCCCATGCCCACATCCTTGTTCACACCATTGACCACCTCCTGGACTCTACTCGTTGGTTTTCCTGACATATTCGGAATCAGGAAGCTCAGAAACGCGCGCAGCTGCCGCTGTTTCTATCAGGAGGAGGCTGCGCTTCCTCTGCTGCAGCAACATTCCATGTTAAATGGCAAACTTTGCCCCTCGAGGTACGCCGAGGCGTTTCTCGCTCGGGTAAAAATTTCCGCTCAAGATGGAATAATGCCAACCATGAGTGCGCCCGCTCGCCGTACGACGACGGTGCCACCTGTTTCGACTCCAGACGCTTGTTGCTCGAGGAAGAGGACCCGTCTTCTGGATCTAGACGCTAAGGAACGTGCGCAAATACCGAGGTGTCAAGCACGAATGGGCTGCGCTTCCTCTGCTGCAGCAACATCCCGTGTTGAAATCTGAATGCGGCCGCTCGTCGTGCGACGACGGTGTCACCTCTTTTAACTCCAGACGCTTGTTGCGCGATGTAGGGGACACGTTCTCTCTATCCAGAAACTCAACTAACTGGTCAGAAACGCGCAACTGCCGCTGTGTCGAGCATGAAGAGGCAAATGGCAGATGTTTCCCGTAGTAAGATAAATCACTTAAATCTGTTTCTAAGTGAACATAACCCCGACTTAGTATTCATAACATAAACGTGGCTATCTCTATCTCTGAAGTTGTTGATAACCTCCCATATAGGGTGTTTCGAACCAGTCGTAAACGTGTCGAGGCGGTGGCGTATGTTGTCTAACAAAAGACACCATTAACGTAACTGCTGTCGCCCCTTCATCCTGCCTCAACTCGGATCTGCTGCCTCCAACATCCCATCCAACAAGTGTTTGAGAAGGAATGTTTCTTACACAATAGATTTGTTCTGACATATAGACCACCCAACTCGCGCATAAGAAATGACGAAACCCTGGTTGAATCTCTGGAAAGCCTTTACGTTTCAGAAAACCACTTAGTCATGCTTGGAGACTTCAATCTCCATATCGACCGGCTTTTGAAAGAGCAAAAAAATCGGGCTGCAAACAAATTTATAGAACTCTTTGAATACCGTGGGTTAACTCAACAGGTCTCTGAATCCACGTGCAACGATTCAATTTTGGACATTATACTGATTGTGAGTTCAGCAGCATATGTTAAAAATATTTCAATATATCCACCGTTCGCAGTATCTGACCGCAACACCTCAGCTTTTGAAATCCAAATATCTCCACAAGAAATCCTGCAAGTCCCCTCACCAAATTCTGTTAAGGCCGACTACCCATCGTTGTCGCTCAACCTATTTTAACTCTGTTGGCTACTGAAGTGTATTTCAAGATTACAGTTCCGTGGATGACGTCCACGATAAATTTTCGGAGATTGTCCGAAGTCGCTTGTACAACTACGTGCTAGAGGAATTCAAAACGATGAGATAGCCGAGTTACCCAAGACATATGTTGAACCTCTTAGTACAAAGGAGATCAATTCGAGTACAAAAAAAGTATACTCCAAAACTTGGCAGATATTTGAAGACATCCCAGAGATACAAAGTGAAGAATTCTGCAATGAACTCGAATACAAGTACGCTTTTCAGTTTGATAAGGAATAAGATTTGACCTCAATTAAGTTTGCCAGCACTTCGTGACCAAAAAAAGAATCAGTACTTAGCTCCTGCGCAAAAAGCAGAAATGCTTGCTTTATACTTCGCTTCCGTATTCAGAATACTTCAAACGATAAGTCACTTTCTGCTGAAATCCTCTGTGACAGAGCCGACTTTAATGACAGCAATAGTCAGTTATATTTCACTTTTTTTTCAGTTTCCTCATTCACAGGAGCATCAGAGAGCTCAACATCTTGCTTTCTGAGAACGAGAACATTGTTAATATGTCTCTATCCTCTTTTAAACGTTTAATTGCACTAAGGTTTCGCTAGGCTTATTTTTTGTTCGTTACATGTTATTGTTAGAATCTTACTGCATGTGATTGTTATCCGTGCCTTGTAATAAATAATAAATAAATAAATAAATATCCAAACTACTTTCCTGAAGTAATGTTCAGCCCACACGAGGTGCTAAAAGTTCGAATATCTTAGAAGCTTTTCACCTCTCCAACATCTAATGGTACTCCGCAGCTTTTGCAGAAAGTGTGCCCACTCTTTATATGAAGAGATATCCATGGTAGACGGAGAGAAGTATGTGCGTTTAGATAGGGAACACCTTTTCTGGCTTATATTCGTGCCGGAGTGGTGTTCCACAGGGAGGTGCGCAGTGCACTTTTCCTCTTTTATTTCTTGCCTACACTCATGACCTACCAGCCCGGTTAGTTACCCATCCTCTGGTCGAATTCCATATCTATGCTGATGGAATTAAAGTATATGGCGCTTATTACATAACGCATCCAATCAGCCAGAGATCTATCAAGCTCTTTCCTTGAACAATCCAAAGTAATGGAGTGGGCAGCAGATCTTAGAAGATCCCCGAGAACGAGTGGAAAACATGCGTTCTGCACATTGGCAATACCACTTTTAAAGAGTATAGGCTCAAAGACATGGTACTAAAGCAAGCAGAAGTGCCTCGGGATTCTGTTCAAATCGAATTCAATATTTGAGATGCACATAAACATGATTGTTCTAAAGCATTTGCTGTTCCCTTCACCATATACAGGAAAACTCAATGTATCAATGCGAGAGCTGTAGTTATGCTCTCCAAAGCATGGGTTTTTCCTAGAATAACCCATTCCTAGAATTTTTTTTAGAATATGTGTTAACGATATGGATACAAGAAAACATCAAGGTAGAATAGAAAAGTCGAAAAAAAGTATTAGAAAGATTCCAATGTATGGATGCTTTCCTGATCCTTGTTACTTCTGCACTATGCCATATTATAAAAAAGATTGGAACTCCCCAAGCGTCATGCTCTACTATTTCTTCGAGTATTTAACGATATAGTGTTTGCCTTAAAGATTGTCAAGGGACAGCCCAGCTAAGAATTTGTAAGTACTGAAATTTTAGGCCGCATGTATTTAGAACGCAACACTACGCTATCGTTGCACAATAGTAAGTTGATAAGAAACAGTAACACCAAAAATACTCAAAAACTTCTTCTTTTGATTAGCAGGTGACTTCAAGTGCTCCATTCCGGCAGCTGAATCGCTTGGCATCCGAATTTTAGAGCCAAATTGAAGCGAATCGAGCTGCCGTCTGCTCTAAAGATTAAGAATTTTAATCGAGAATTCATGTGCTACAGGTTACCTTCATGTATTGGTATTACATCTGCCGTAACGGCTTCAGTGGTATATTTTGAAATTTTTGACTTCCACGGACTGCAATGAACAGTTACGCCCTTGCTGTTTTGAAGGCTTCATAACTCTATTATCCAGATCTGCTCTTGAGTCTTAGAAAGAATGGGGTTCAGATGTGTTCGCTCATGTTGTGCATCTAGCAGTACGTTTTTCAGACATCCCTTCCGCTTAATTCCGATGGCTGATTGCCAGCAAGCTGACTCCAACTTAAATGTTTCCTCTCTCCCTTACCTACAGTTAATTTTTAAATAGGTTTTCTATGTTTTGACAATTTTAATTACATTGCTAGCTTTTAGTTGTTGTGATTAAGCGCATTGTAACAAGCGTAGATGAAATAAAATAATTTGAATTGAAATGAAGTGGTGGCTGAAGCTGCCGAAGCAAGGTTGAGCGTCCGCAGTGCTCGTCGGAACATCGCCAATTTCAAGCGCAAGACGACCGCTCTAATACGCCTTGAAGGAACGGTCATCTGTTCCAGAAAGAAAATAGTGAAGGTCATCCACTACTTCTACTCCGACCTCTTTGTTAGCCACGTCCACCTGCCCCCATGCCATCTTTTGCAGGATGGGTTCGTCATGTCCTCTGTCCTCCATTCTGAGATCGAATCATCTCCTCGTTATTGAACCGTAGAGCACCCGGTCTCGACAGGATTAGACCCGAGCAACTGCAGATCCTCCCACCAGTGCTCATTAACACCCTGGCGCAGCCCTTCACCCGCTACCTGTCGGAGGTTCCATCTCAGTGGAAGACCAGCAAGAGCGTGTTGCTGTACAAGAAGGGAGACATGCACGACATTGGCAACTATCAGCCGACCTGCCTGCTGTCCGTAGTCTACGAGCTGTTCACTCGAGTCATCCTGAATAGGATCAGCAGAACGCTGGACGAAGGACAGCCATGCAAACAAGCAGGATTTCGGAGAGGATTCTGCACGATCAACCAAATACGCACCATTACAAAGCTCATCGAAGTGTCGCGAGAGTACAAGCTGCCGCTGTGCCTTACGTTCATCGACCTGAAGAAGGCATTCGACTCCGTCGAGACTGAAGCAGTCCTCGAAGCCCTGCTCACTCAGGGCGTTCCTACTCAGTACATCAGAGTCTTTCGAGAGCTGTACAGTGGATTCATAACCAAGACCTCGTCATTCTACAACGATATCAGTGTAAAGAGAGGAGTTCCGCAACGGGATGCAATATCCTTGTAGCTCCGCCACCCTCGAAAAGCAGCTGCACTATCCTCTCTTTGCTGACGACACCGTGCTCATAATACCGAGCATCAGCCAGGCGGAGCGAATGCTGGCCGAATTCGGTCGTTTGTGTGGGAACGTTGGACTGCAGCTAAATCTTACGAAGACGATGTTTATGAGGGACGGACGAGTTTCTAGTGCCTCATTCTCGCTTAGCAAATGAACCATGTCCAAACGGCCCCAGCTATTTATTTGTATTTGTATCTATTTTTCAGGTTCTAAGGAAAGTATCTCACCACTTGTGCAATTATTTGTTCAAATTTATTTCTCTTGTTCCATACATACATGCAACTAATGAACATAAAGGCTAAGTATAAAGGACGGCATTATTCAACCCGCATTTGGGATGCGCCACGCATTCTACTTCTACGGGATGTGGTGGAGTGGTGTTGAATGCGTATTTGGCCATACAATGACTTGCGGTGGCCAGCCGATGTACACGTCAGTGCTTTATCCTTCCCAGACAAGTCTGGTTCCAATTCGCCGGTCCCGGAGGGATGGAAGGCTTGGTTGGCCTGGGCGGGAAATCCGAACCAGGAACCTGGTATCGGGTGCAGGCGACAGCGGGCGCATCCTCCGACTGCGCTCCAAGCACCCATCTAATGAACATATGCACCATTATTATTATACAACATATTGTCATTTGCCACATTTGTCAGGTAATTGGTAGATCCCGCTTCTATAAAATTCTATGGGTTTTGACCAAATTAACTCAGCGAAGCAGTTTACAACTCGCTCTCTGCGTCAAATTGTTTCTCTTGCAACGATGGTTCGGCAACGAAGGAACAGAAGTAATCCGTTGGAGCAAGGCTCGGTAAACACGGTAGGGCCAGAGCATGTCATCCAAACCGCTGGAGTTGTTTCTGAGTCTTGCAATACCTCGACGCGCATTGTCGTGAAGGAAGAAGATCGTGTCTTGTTCCCCACGAAAATCTGTTTCAACGCTATCAGACTGCCTGTAGTAGACATCGCTAATGAAAGTAGTGGCAGGTAGCAGCTCTCAGTGAATGACCCCTTTGCAATTCCACCAGACACTGAGCACTACCTTTTTTGGTGAAGTGTCGGTCTTGGCGTTGGAATTCTTGCTTCGCCGCGACTGAGCCACTTATGCTTTCGCGTGTGGTTAACGTAAACTACCCACTTTTTGCCAGTGACCAGGTTCTCGAGCCAAGAAAAATTCGGTGCTAAATTCAAGAAGTTCAAGATGCATCCTGTCGCACCTGTAGCTGGTGGCCGCTAAGTTCGTGCGGTATCTATGCACCATATCTATGCTTTCCAAGGCCACGCAGGTGTTGAGGTATGGTGGTGTAAATGCATTCGCATTCCTCTTCCAGCTCACGGGTGCAATGCCGGAAATCCTCCTGAGCCAGCTCCAGAATGCGCTTTTCATTCACTGCAGTCGAACTTGCTTGCAGTCGAGAAAGATTTTTTTCTGCCATAGTCGTAACGTAACATGATAGCAATAGTGGTAAATGTAGGCCATAGGTCATTGGGAGGAGGCTCCAGAACGCTTTTCAAAAGTTTGGCGCAATGTCAAAGTGAGTGGCGGAAAACTTTCCATAAGACCTAATGCAACAGGTGGCGAAGTCAATATGGCCAACAAACTGATGCCTTCGCCCCTCAGGAAGAAACTAGCGACTTGGGGAGCTTTTAGGAGCGTGGAGAAAGTCGTAAGGCGAAGAACGTCCGGCTCCATGACCACTCATTTTGATAACGGGACGAAAGACGATACAAGCAATACAGAAGAAGTTGTTTCTTCTAATCTGAATTAAAGCCATCCTTTTGAAGGCCTTTCACACCCGGATGGTAGTCCGCCATGAACACCATAGTACTAGTACTCGTAGTGAAAATTGAATGCACGACAAGGAAAGAAAGTAAGCGAATAACCCGAAAGTCGAAGTGTTTCCTAAGTAGAAACACAGACCTATAATGCAACTGTATATTGTCACACGTTGATGGTGTTTATGTTCCCTGCTTTACGGATATTTCTAAATGCTTGTATCTTCTTCCTCTTCTTTTTCTTCTTCTTCTTCAGCGTTTGTCCCGTTTCGAGGCGGGTCCGCTATTCTGGTGTGGTGACGCCACTTTACGCGCGACCAAATGCTTGATCGGGATGGATACCAGTAACCTTCAGGTCCAATGCAACGTATCGATGCTGCTTCGGCCGCCCTTTGGGCCGTTTTCCGGGCACATCTATGTTAAGGCCAATCTTCCTAACAGTGTCACCACTAGCTCGAAGAACGTGGCCATACCACCGAAGGCGAGCTTCACGTAACTTGTCAGCAGTTGGAGCGACACCAAACTTCTGGCGTATTTCATCGTTGCCAAGACGCGTAACACCAGCCGTCCAGCGCAGCATTTTCGTTTCCATTACGCTGAGGCGAGTCCCAACCTCCTTGGTTGCAAGCCAGCACTCACAACCTTGTCGACTCCATACATCGCTACTGGTCGGACGATGGTTCGATAAATCTTCGACGTAAGGCGTTCCGGTATCTTCCTGTCGCATAGAACGCCTGTCATCGAGTGCTATTTAGACCACGCTGCGCTCACGCGCGAGTTCACCTCGAACGTCAGACTACCATCAGACGCAATTGCAGATCCAAGGTACTTGAAGTTTGTCGTTCGTACTAGCGCAGTGCCATTGATCTCAATGGACCCGTATTCGTTTACGTCTGTCATCAACTACTCAGATTTTTTGACGTTTAGCTTGAGCCTGAACATTGCCAAGCAGTCGCACCAAGCTTGCGCTTGTCGCTCGAGTTCGCTCTTCTCTTCGCTTGCAAGCATCTCACTCTTGTATCCTTGCTTTGTTATACCTTTTGCAGTTATTTTACACTGTGTTGTTCGACTATTCAGCGTACCTAGAATGCATTCAATAATAGATAAAAAATAAATAAATAGAGATTAGGAGGCAAGGAAAGTTCGAACAGTTTCTGAGGATGTATTCGAATGCTAGCGAAATCAAAGGAAGAATAAACAGTTTCTGCAAACGAATTAAGTGGCGTGTTTTACAAATTCTTCCAACAAGAATTGGTATATCTCTCAAAGTCGTCATGTTAGAAAGTGAGGCGCTGCCGTCTCAGAATTATATTTATTGGCCTCGCTGCAGAGCTGTTCGGCATTAGGTCCAAAGGTCCTTGTTCTGCTCCTGTTTATTTTGCTAAAATGCATGCACTCACTAAAAAGCGCTGTCTCGCTCCGATAACGTCGATAAAACGGAGACTACACTAGTGGCAGAAAAAGGTCGTTTATGCGCAATCAATTACCATCACTTGACATTATCAGCGGAGATAATTTGTCCTAGTTAGCATGTGCGTTAGAGTTATTTGATACAACGTAGTTTGCAGGAAATGCTGACATTCACGCTAGTAGAAGTGACCAAAATGAACCCCTTTTGTCCAGATTTTCTATTCATTAGAATAAAATGTTCTTCGAAAAGTCTGGTCTGCTTTGAGAAGCGCGATTGTGAGACTGCTGAAGGTTCTCTCCGCTCAGATAACCTTGCTGCCATTTCCTCAAAGGAAAATTCTAGTAATAATTTCTCAGAACAAAATCTGCGGTAATCCTTGCTCCTGTTCTAGACTCAGGTTGATTACGTTTTAGATGTAACAATTGACATCATTCACTGCTATAGCCACTGTTCAACTCTCTCAAGAAATGCTCAAGAAATGACGGCGGCAGGTTTTTTAAAGCTGATGGATAAACCGCGGGCAGGCAAAGAGCAAATAGAGTGTTCAGTAGGGATTGCGAGTTCCATTAGGTGATATTGAACCACGGAGAATAGCAAATGTGTTACACCTTCGCGTTCTTCATTCCCCGAACTATTATAGTCGCAGAAGCACATGAGCTGCAGTTTGGATAGTAACGCCTTCGCCAGAGAGACTGACTACAACCCATACAACCCATCCAGTGCGTGTCATAACTGTAAAGCAGGGATCTGCGGAAATTTTTTCGAGAAAGCGGAACACGGAGTTCGGAACGGAAGAGCTCAAAATGAGTGGAAACTGGATTACGGAAGACGGAAACGTAAATGACTCAAAACTCATGATTCATTACTGGTGTAACAAATCGAAGTTTATGCAAAATCTTTCTGTAAAAAGGAGAAAGTATTTCTAACAGATAGAACCCCAGCTGACAAATAAGATACCAGAGATTTCGCCAATCATAACACTTAACCGGTTTTATTGATTGTCCCGATCTAACCTAATTGGGAGGGGACAGCGCTAAGGTACAGTTGCGTTCAGCATCCTACTACACAACACCCACTTTCCGATTCTTATGTTTACCATATTATCATTTGGCAGTAGCTGAAGCTGGAACAAACACAAAGAAGGGGTGGAAAGGCAATAGACCGCAAGGGCTTCTCGGACATTCGGGTTCGACGAGCCGAACCGAATATCACCACGAGCCACGTGGTCGCGAAGCTCGAGTTGCTATTGGGCTAACCGCTGTTGCTATCCGGAAGAAGCCGGTCAGCTGAGGAGCGGCTCCTGTTGCTATCCTGTTGCAAGTAGCAGTTGCCGTTCGGTTACTAGACAATTGCAGGATATTCGTGCCGTTGG
>OX377202.1:69727624-69803622 GCA_947396885.1 Heligmosomoides polygyrus polygyrus | reverse complement strand
CTACAACCATTTTCTGTTTGGCAAGCGTAGCGATTGTACGCGTGTGTACTAGTATTGGAGAGAGCTTTCCTGAAAAAAATCGCGTCTATCGGTCTTCTCTATTTTTGTGGGTTTCCTGCTGCAAAACGCATCAAAAATTCAGCCACTCAGAGGGTACAGAAGGTTCTGCTGGCGAATGTGAACCCTAATAGTTTGCGAGTAGGCGACGCTACTGGTCCTTGGGGTTCCTGCAAATAAGTCCACGTGCTAACACGATCCATTAAATCAATAACTGATGACAACTTAATGACACTACATAAACACGAAGGTGGTTAGCAGCTTTGTGTGGATGAAAGCGTGAAGATAACGCAGCTATCCACTACACATTATGCGTAGCTTGCTATTATTTTCTGTAGGACGCATTCCCATGACAGTGGTGGAGATCACTTTTAATCTAGTGGTGAAGTGGAACAAGGCGGTTCGCCTTTGCATTTCACCCATCCAAATAATACCCTTTTTCACTCGCCTTAATATTGTCCACATAACTTATCAAGGAAATGAGTTTAGTCAAACAGATTCACCAACGGTCTACAGTGCTTCGATAAGAGCAACGGTTTTTGCGGAGTCCTATTCCGGATATCGTTTCGTGACATGGGTGCAGGGTGCTTCCTAATCGTAAGTAGTTTAGGTCTGTGGGTTTTTGTGGATTTAATTACATCACATTGCTTTCCCTCCATCATTGATTCGGTCTGGACCGCTGTTCAAGAAAAAGTCTCAAGCTGGCAATAACTGGCATTCCAACGTGCTTGGGTAGCTCCTGCGTGGGTCGCCGAAGGAAACCCTTCGTGGATTTGAAGTGCTGAGTTGGAACTCTACTCTTTCGCAGAAATTCGGCTGTAAAGCTACCCCAGCGCCGGAGCTCCTGCTCGACGAATGGTGCATTAGACAATGGAGGGAGGAAGGCGGCGAATCAAGCAGTTGCTGACACCTAAACGGTCATAGAGTTGTCGGATTTTTGAAAAACTTATTGTGCTTTAAAAACTAGAAGGAAATGGGATTGCAATCTCTAGGGAGAGGTTTTTGAAAGTTGCATCTTGTACGTGGGTCTGGGGCTCGATTTTTGCGAGGTTTTTTTTTTCCACAAGTAATGCAAAATCGAGGCCTCTGACAATACAGAAGATCGCACCAGAAAAAAACATGATTGTTTCACTTTATGTTGTGGGTTAAACAAAGATTAAGTATTAGTTCAGGAAAATTCCACCTATGTAGGGTGTATGCCCCAGGTGGAAAATAAATTTATTTTAAGAAGCCGGTGACGATGAAAATATGTTACCGCCAGTGACTCCCACTTGGGTTGAGATGAAAGGGTTTCCAGCATATTAATTGTTCTAATTAGTTGCACATAACTGTGCGCACACTCAACAACAGAAAACATTTATGGAACGGCATTATGAGCAACACAGCTGGAAAATATTGAATTGATCGACAAGATATACTGGTCTAAGCTACCATCAAAGTGCTAAATGTTGCTGGTTATTCACCGACTTGTTGTGGATAGCGTTAGTTCGAAGCATTTCGTCTAGAAAGCACTCCTATTTCCGTAATTTAAGGCAGTTCTGGGTTTAAGGCGGTCTCTTATCTTAGGTGTTCTTACGAGTTCGTTAACTGGTTCCAAACCTGAGTTTGGTTGGCTGCTAGTCCACTGTCAGGTAGGCGTTCTCCATATCCTCCATATCGTCAAAATTCTCTAGAACGTTTGTGGTATTTTCATGAGAATCGACGATTTTGATTACGAATTCCCCAGTTTTCTTTGGCATTTTCATACCAAAATTATTTCAGTTTCAATTAATATTCTATCTTCATAGAAAGAAAGAAATCAAGAATTGCTCTAGAAGTTTTTTTTTACTGTGTAATAATCAGAGCTTAAAGCTTTATAGGGTATAATTTCGATTTCTGATGTTGTTTCCTCCAGATGAGAAAAAATTGTTTCTGTGACAAGTCAGCCTTCTGTTCCGACTCCGTGAGCAATTCGAAAAGCGCTTCAAAATTTTTTGTAGAGAAAGCAGCTAAGTCACCATTGCCAAATAACACTCGAAGTATAGTAGAGAACAATTTTAGATCAAGATGTCGTTCCTTCAGGTAGAAAAATGTGTTGTGTTCATGGCATTCTCGCGAAGTACAAATGTCAAATTAGTCGTCACTGATCCCAAGACTTTCTGCCGTCCGTAGGATTGGTCAACCATGAAGACTTTACTTTTCTCCAAACGAGAAGGTGGAGGACAGGCACTTAGGTGCAGCGACGCGCTGTGGAGAGCTGCATATGCCCATAGTCTGAAGGCCGTCCTCAGGTCTGAAAAAGCCTTTCCAAGCAATACTGCCTAGCCATTCTTTCTGGCGTCTAATCACAGAGTGTCTGGATTGTGCCACGATTCTAAGCGTTTTGAAACAACGTTTTTGTGGCAATCGCTATGATACAGTTTGTTTAATGCCACTTTGTCTCTCATGGTTCACTAATCAATTTGAGAAACATCAGAGTAGGCTGGGACAGATAAACCCTTGGAGGAAGGTGTTTTAGTTGAGTCCGTGGAACTCAATCCAAGTTTGTTTCAACGCAGCGCCGCTTCGTCTGTACGTGCTCCATGCGTCCGCATTTTACAGTGTTCTTTTCTGCCACTACCATTCTGGTTCATAAGTGCTAATGGAAAGCCAAAACAGGAAAGAAAATCATTTGACTACACAATCGAGTTATGAAGAGCGTAAAGTTAAAATTGTCGGAAATCGGAAATTGTCGAAAATTAGCGGTTGACACGCAATTGATCGGGTTGGGAACCACAAGAATATGCCAGTTGATGAGTGAGCTTTACAGCAGATGGAGGCTATCGGTCGGGTGACCAATATCGATCAATATTACAGGTCTTTGCTTAAGGCTATTTGTTGGTTTGTTTGTCAATGATTTTTAGGCAGCGTGTCCAGTCAGGAAAAAATTTGCTTCGACATGAGATTCTGTGGCCATGAGGGAAATCGGATCCCTTCAAGCGCTCCGATGGGAAAGACTTTTCAGCAAGTGATGAAACCGATATGATGTCCTGTACCAGTCAATGATATCGACTTTCGCCTGAAGTTGACCGTTTGAGGATGGGGGCGAAGGCGCCGCGGTCATTCTGCTGCTGTAGTGGAATGTCGTGCTAAAGGTCATCGCGGAGGAGGGTTGCGGAACAACCAGGGACGAAGGTGCTGAACTCCTCCAACCAATGGTCTCCCTGAACGGAGCGGAGAGGATGCAGACTGAACCTATAGGAGGGCATTGATATGTTCAAGCTGCAAACGTACGAAGCTTATCACAGAGGAAGCAGCAAAGGTTGGAATCCCTCAATATTAAAAATGACCTTTCATACACTACATGTACTTTCTGGATAGAAAAGGAGATGCCTCACGCCTTACGATTTGGTTATAATAGGGTGAGGTCGATGATAGGCTGTTCGTTGAGGCTTCTTTCAAACAAACTGCTCAAGAAATTCATTCCTGTTCTATCAATTCACCCAGGAGCTCGGCCGAATTCTCGAAGCACATGTCCACACCCTCACGCTGAATGCCCGTCGGTCGGGCAAGCAAGGGCACCACCGCTGTGCCACATGTAGCATGCCGGGGTTTGCGAAAGTCGAAAACTTTTGTGGAAAAAAAAGGTTTGTTCTAAACAAACAACCCGTGTTCTGACAGACTATCAATTTCAGTAATCTGAAATCTTGCAGGCTTAAACTGAAGAAATTAATGATTTTCCAAGGAGGTACATGTCGCGTAGGTGAGCAGCATTGGTAGATGTAAGCGCGCCGGCCAGTGATAACCAAACAGAGCACAGACCGAACACATGCCAGCCCATCAGCGTACCAACTGTATATGCTCTCTCTGAATGCCCATTCAATGCGGTCTGATTGGTTTAGTAAATGCTGCTCACCTACGCGACATATGCCCTTTTTCCTACCAAAGCTGCTCACCTACACGACGTATGCCCCCAAATTCAACAGAAGAAAAAGTGGAAAAAAATTTCTTCAAAGTTCCCATGTGAAACCCCGCTTGGTTCATGTTTTCTTGTTAACACTGTGCCAACACGAGGTTTTTGAGGTGGATATTTATCTGCCTTACATTCCGACGGAGTCGTCTTCAGAGGCGTGGATCCGCTGCTATTGGGGGGGGGGGGGGGGGCAATAGCCCCTACTAATAGACCAGTAAGAGGGAATCATTAGCGAGTTCTATACCACGGACGAGCGAGAAAGCCTCTACCTTATCTGGATCGAGAGAGCATTAATTAAAACCTGCATCCCTCGATTTTCCTACGAACAATTACTCACTGTTGCCGTCTAATATCCGCGGCTGATCTATCAGTCCAGCTGACTTAGTTTTGTGTTTAAGTGCCTGAATTTGTGCAATTGCTTAGGAACATCTCTGTGAAGCTCGCTAACCTCCCCAGTAACTGGAGCTTCCAGTAATGCACTACAGCCTTATTCTCTTGTTCTGCCTTGGAATGAATAGTTAAGATGCTCACAAATTTACAAAAATCTTTGGAAAAACTTTCTGTTTAGAATCTGTTTGTATTTGGAGCTGCCCTTTGTTATGCACTTTCGAATACTATGCAGAGTAGATGAATGCTTTTGTATTCGTAAAATTCCAATGGAATTTGTTGAGAGTGAGGAGTGGTGCACACTATTGACGCTAAAAAATTATAGAATGACTGGCCGTAACAATCGATTGCGTTGGTGTTTGGCACCACAATTCATGCACATTTTTCCCCTGGCGTACTTTTCTCTTATCGCTTTCTTTGAAGGGATCGCTGCTGAGCGGATCAGTCATTCTCCCAGATGTGTTTGTCTCTTCTCCCATGCTCTCCTCTCGAGGCCGAGCAAAATACCGATTCTCCTGCCATAAAACCGTTCTGGCGGTTGGCCCCACTTAATGGCCTAGCGAACTTCCCCTCTCCTTTTCTCCTTTTCAAATTATATTCATGGAGCTGCGAACTTGGCAATGGATATTGCTTCGTCTGGAACTTTAAAAACTTGAGAAACTATGTATGCGCTACACTAGCATACGGACACTACAGAATGCCAGTTTGACCACAAGAGCGAAGGTTACGGCTATTCTCTCAGTGTGTATTTTAGTTGCATAAACGGTTATAAATGGTTTCGGAAAATTAGGCGTTGCAGTTGTTCCGCAGATCAGTATGTAGAGCTGTTGATATGCCTACGAAATGGATTGTTCGAGATGTACTCTAAAACTCGCATGTTCCCATATAATTCGGTGCTAAGTGAGTTGTCCGGTATCGACCGGGAGGGGGACGTTCTGCCTGAAAGCGGCGCGGGCAAAGACGCGGGACAGTGCCTGCGGAGCCAATTAGCGTCGACTCGCGCAGTGACACCCGCCGCTTCGCGCTCAGCCAGGCAGCCCTCGCCGCGGAGACGATGCTGACCCAGCCAACCACGGGAGCCTGTAGGTCGACCAGATTTGGTGCGATTACAATCGATAGAGGGATAGGAGGCCCAGACGGCTTGAATTGACAGTCCGAAAATTGGGATTGATCTCAACCCTACCATCTCCTATATTAGAATTTCGAGCTCTATCGAATGAGCCAGAAAAGAATCTTGCCTCAATATCCCTTAAACAAATATTTTCAGGCGCGTTAAATAACTAAATAATAATATAATAAATAACTAATAAATAAAATACAACTTTTATTTGTATCAGAATTAACCACGAGGCATGCCTCCAGGCACTGATGTGAACTTTACCATCTCCTGTATTAGAATTTCGATCTTTATCGAATGAGCTAGAGATTACCTTGTCTAAATAACCCTTAAGGCGACTTCTTAGGCGTTGTTTATTTTCGTTAAATATCAGTTTTTATTTATATCAGAATTAATTGCCAGGCCTGCTTCCAGGCTGAAATTGCGCGAGGAATATAACTAGATAGAAGAGAGATTTTCTAAGAGCACCACAAGTGCTCATCCTTTTTGAAAACGACATTAGGGTCCTTCATTACGTAGAGCATGTTCACAGTCTGAAATTCCCCAACGAGCTCAATTTGATAGTCAGTGGATTTCCTAAGAACACCGAAGTACCCAGTTTTTTTTAAAGCATTTCATCAGTGTTTCCTAACTAGTTAATTGGGGAGGAGACATTGGCTATGCAGGTACACTGCCTGTGGAACGCGAGGTCAAAAAACTGCTAGAAGCCACAAACGACTGAACGGGCAATTTTAAGTATTGTGTGATGAAATTTATTCTCGGTGAACTTTAGATTTGAAGAACCACCTATTCAATGTTTTTCGAAATATATGATGTGTGTATTATAAAGTTCCATGGAAAAATCAGTTACGAAATGCTAAAGAGATGCCATGTTGAAACTAACGTTTTAAACTTCTGTGAAAAGATCTCTCGTCTATCTAATAGGAATCCTTGTGCAATTTTCGCCTCGAAGCAAGTGTCGCATTTATTCATGATATATGTGAATAAAAACCGATATTTAGCGAAAATTAAACAACGCCTAAAAAATGCGCTTTAAGGGTTATCTAGACAGGATAATTTCTACTTCATTCGATAGAGATCGAAATTCTAATACAGGAGATGGTATAGTTCACATCAGTAGGTTGGAAGCATGCCTCGTAGTTAATTCTGGTATAAATAAAAACTGATATTTAACGAAAGTTAAAAGCGCGAGAAAGAATAGTTGTAAGGGTTATTGACGCAAGATTCTTTTCTGGCTCATTCGATAGAGCTCGAAATTCTAATACAGGAGATGGTAGGGTTGAGATCAATCCCAATTTTCGGACTGTCAATTCAAGCCGTCTGAGCCTCCTATCCCTCTATCGATTGTAATCACACAAAATCTGGTCTACCTGCGGGCTCCCGTGGTTGCCTGGGTCACAATCGCCTCCGCGGCGAGGACTGCTGGCTGAGCGCGAAGCGGCGGGTGTCACTGCGCGAGTCGACGCTAATTGGCTCCGCAGGCACTGTCCCGCGCCTTTGCCCGCGCCGCTTTCAGGCAGAACGTCCCTCACCCGTATCGACCACCCAAGGGGAGGTGGAGGTTGAAATGATAATTCTGTGGGGGAAAACTGTTTTATTTCATCGCAAAAACAATCACATAGTGAGCGAGCACTATCTATTCAAAGGGTTCCTGTGTATATGACATTACGCTTCACTTTGGTAGAGACTTCAGAGTCAGAAGAATCTGTTTTATTGAACAAGTTAGTTTGTATCTGGTTATTTACTATTCTTAAGTTTAAATCTAGATAACTACATGCGTGCTCAGGGGTGTGTCCTTTTAAAAGCCAATGTGTCCTTGTACACTAATCCTAGTGTGTTATCGATTATGTTCTCGATAAAGTTCTGACTTATAAGTATGTATCGAAACGGTTTGAATGATTAATATCTGTTTGAGATACTGTTTTTAGAGTATTCAGATTTAAACATAGACATGGTTTGATCAGAAAGCAAAGAGCTAAAATTGCCGGCGTTCCTTTATTGTACTTGCAAATCACACCAGCGAATATGCAGTAACTATAACCTACCTAAGTAAATAACCGATAAAATATAGGAGATTAGAAGATTTGCAGTATCTGTATTTATTGCGTCTATGCAGAGTATCTGTGTAAAATTTCCCCAACCGTTGCGTTGATAGCATTACATTTTCCGGAATTTTTGAAACATATATTAATAAAGTTTCCCATTTTTTCCATAATAATGACGTGAGGTATGTTTGTGAACATATCAGTAAAATCTGCTGGATATGGTCTGATATTTTCTGAATCAAAATTTTAAGCTCTTATATAATGTTTGAGTCGTTAGTAGACCAGTAGGTTTTAATCGATCAAGAATTATTAGCTATAATGGTTGCATAACTAACAAAATGATTTTTACTGTGAGAAACTATGCAGCGAAGTTGTAGCGCTAGTGACTTAACACTGCTATTATACATATGCACGAGTAATAGACCGAAACTTACGATTAATTATTTCCGAACTTTTGGTATGGAATAAATAATTGGCACATCTACATCAATATCAACTCCCAATTTATTTTTTGTTTTGGAATTGTTGATGTTTTTGAATAACTGCCACTTTATTACCTTTATTTAGGCTGATATAAATATTATTTGTATTCACATTAACTAATGTTCTTGTGGGCGCGTGTAGCGCAGTCGGAGGAGGCGCGACTGTCGCGTGCACCCGATACCAGGTTCCTGGTTCGGATTTCCCGCCCAGGCCAACCAAGCCTTCCATCCCTCCGGGGTCGGTGAATTGGTACCAGAGTTGTCTGGGAAGGATAGAGCGCTGACTTGTTCATCGGCTGGCCACCGCAAGTCATTGTATGGCCAAATACGCATTCATGTCGCCTCCACGACATCCGGTAGAAGTAGAATGCGCTGGCGCATCCCAGAAGGGATTGAGCAACGCCGTCCTTTATCCTTTATCCTTTATCCTTTAATGTTCTTGCAGTTATCGTATGCTACACCCATTTCTTCATCTTCTTCAGCGGTTGTCCCGCTTCATGGCGGGGTCCATTATTCTAAATAGTGTCATGACGCCACTTTTCCTGATCCAGCGCTAGCGCGATCAGGGTGGACGACAGCAACCTTCAAGCCCATATGTTACGTATCACATCACCGCTGTTTCTAGTCGCTTTCCTGACAAATCTAACTCAGTGCCTTGCGGACGCTGTCTTCCTCTCCACGCAGAACGTGGCCGTGCCATCGCAAGCGAGCTTCGCGCAACTTGTCCGCTATCGGCGCGACACCAAACTTCTGCCGAATGACATCGTTTCGGATGCGGTCCATGCGCGTGACTCCAGCCGTCCAGCGCATCATCTTCGTCTCCATGACGCTGAGGCGCCTTTCAGCTTCCTTGGTCGAAAGCCAACACTCAGCGCCGTACTTCGCTACCGTCCGCAAAACCGCTCTGCAGATCTTTGACTTAAAGCGCTACAGTGTCTTCCCATCGCATATCACACCAGTCAACGAGCGCCACTTGGACCAAGCTGCTCTCACGCGTAAATTTTGCGGCCAGGAAAGAGATTCCTCTCATATTTAGAAACCTGTGGCATCATGAACGACGAGGTGGTGACTGCACAGATGTCTGCATACTTACATTAGCAGTCACATTGTAGTCACCAAAACTATTTCAGTACTCTGAATTCATTCTATAATTTAAGATGGAGAGCTTCAAAAACTGCGGTGTGCTTTTGTGATGCAATTCTTACAGGATGTAGGGTCCCGTGTCGGGAGTACGAAACCATAGTTACTTTTTTCGGAATGGGCTTCTGTGGTCGAAGAAAGGCGTGTGAAAACGTCAGCACGAAATTCACACGCCCTGCTGCCATCCAACGAATGTGCTCAGTTGGTGTAGTGGATAGTGGCGCTGCTCCAGGTCGCAGATCCCGTTCTTCTGTGACGGGACATTTTTCGCATTTCAACTGACTGATTGAGATTTGAGAGGTCTTGACGCCTACACAATTTTTGGGCATTTTCTGCACATCTTTCCAGTGTGCTGGGGAGAGTAACTTTTTTGCGGCTTGTTTGTTACTGATCGGTTTTCAACCAGAAGGCAATGAGAAAGGTATTCAACATAAAGGTGTATGGATGTTCAAAACCAAAACACTAGTAATACACAGGCACGAAGTGCATGATCAGGAAGGCATGTCGGCTGGCTGAATCTGCCCGATGGCACTCGAAAGTATAGTCTGAACAATCAAAGTCTTTCGTCAGGCTATAGTAACTTAAATCGCCACGTGATTCGAGAAGCCGGCACATGAGCCCCGAATAAAAGTACAGCTATGGATCATCTGATGGTCGAAGACATGCTCAAAGAAAGTGAGCATAGTAGAATAGCGTAGAAGGAGAGCATGTTAGATGTCTTTCTCAATGCCTTTTGGTTAAAAAAGGCCAGTAATAAGCAAACCGCAAGAAAGATCCTCTCCACACCATATAGCTAGAAGAAATGTGCAGAAAACGCCAGAAAATTAAGTAGGACCTCTCAAATCTCAACTAATCAGTTGAAATGCAAAAATGTTTCATCGCAGAAGAACCGAACCTGCGGTCTTGCCCGCCTGATCAACGCCACTATCCGCTGCACCAATTGACCACATTCGCTGGGTGGCAGCAGGGCATGGTGAATTTCGCGCTCCCATTTTCACCCGGCTTTCTTCAACCGCAGAAGACCATTCCGAAAAAATTAACTATGATGTTGGGCTCCCTACACGGGACCCTAGTCCGGTAAAAATTCCATTGCACAAGCTCACCGCAGGTTTGGAGGCTCTCCTTGTAAGATGATAACTAGATGGCTGATTAGTCATGATGGATCCAGAGGAATATTCAGTTTCTGCCAGTCTATAAGCTCCCTGATATGAAGGTGACACAGCTGGACAGTTCCTAGATGGTTCTCGAAGTAATTGTTTCGGAATTCAATAAGTTTGTTGTTATTGTTGTTTGTTGTTTGTTTCGGAATTCAATAAGTCACCCAAGTGGCTATTTGTAACTAATGAATCAAGTATTTTATTATCATTCAAATGTTGAGTGCATTTTCCTAACATGCAATGCAGGCATAGCCTTTGCTGGCACATTAGTTTTGCCCCGTATTCAGCCGTTGCCATTTTTGAGTGTTTTTTTTGGTAGTCAACTTCAAGAACATAAATACTAGAGTTGTCGAACAGATTTCTATCACAATTATACGAAAGAGAACTCTTTTTAATTGGTTTTTAATCTTTTTAATTTATAAGCTGATTGTGTTCAATAGAAAACTTGTGTTGAACAGTGCCCATTTCCGTTTCCGCCTTCCGGTCAAAAAAACAGGCGGAACACGCAACGGAACGGAAGAGCTCAAAATGGCCGGAAGCTGGAATTCGGAACGCGGAAACGGTATTTCCGCACATCACTGCTTACAATCGAGTCTCGGAAACGCTCGAAGACGATTATACTAACACCGCTGGTGGTCCTAGGACTACCGCATAAAACGGTCTTGAAGCCACGTCCTATGTCTCTTGACTTGCGGCAGGACCATCCCATCTCCTGCAGCGCACAGAAAACAACTCTTCTGCGCTCCAGTGCTTCAACCAACTTGCACGCGCGGCCCGTCAACGTACCCAGCGTAGCGCGGGTCCTGTTTATGTTACGGGACTTTCGGAATAGCTCAGTTGCCCCTCGATGCCGTCCTCGTATCAAGAACTCTCGCATACTTCTCACGCCCGCCGGGCTTCGCGAGTGCGCGTCGGCTCCCACGGGCGCCGCAGCACTATCTCAGAACACTTGAGGTGACATACACCATGTGATGTGACATGGGTCTTCATAGGCCGGCCTCTCACAAGGGCCTGTCGCCTGCAATCGAATGTCCGTGTTCGGCTTAGCTCGCAAAGCGGGCAGTTTCTAGTGGCACCACGTGGAGGAACGGACATCGCCACCGTATACAACACCCTTTTATTACATTAAATTAATTATGTATGTAGAATTTTTTTACAAATAATGCCGTAATTATTGCCTGCTTTATCTAAGAGACAAACTATAAAAACGCTTTGAAGTCTACAAATTGTTATGCAAGGTATGTGATCTCTTTCACTAAGGTCATTGTTATTTAGCAATGGTTTTGTGTTGTTTCGGTACTGTAACTTGAAGAAATTTTTCAACTCTAGCATTTTCTTGTGAAACTCGATAAAATCGTCCTATGTGGTTCACCACTTTTTCGACCGTTACTTTGTATATGTTATATATTCTCATCTCTACTATGTTTTATTAGGTTGTCCCATAAGTCTTCGCCGTTTTTTTTTTTCAACGATTCACTGCAGAGCGGCGGTCTCCTGCACAGCGCTGCATAGCTTCCAAAAGAAAATGACTTGCTCTATCAGAGCGTGTATTGCATTTCTTTCCTCATCATGAATTTTGTCAATTTTTAGGCCGTTGAAGTGAAAAGTGAAAAAGTGAAAAAGTAGCCATTTGCGCACTTGTTCTCTCCGCTTTGCTTTGTAATTTTTGCGCAGTTTTTTATAGCGCATGGAAGACAATTTTCTGTGCTACAAGGATATGTGTTAGTGCTATTTGCTCATTTGTCCTTTATTGATTTTTAGGTCATCAAATTGGGACGTCCGAAGGAGGGTGGTTATTTTTGCCGACAGCTCCTGCTCTTTTTGGGTTGGTGTTATATGTCATTCCAAAGAAAATGTCTTACTCTATAAGAATATGTGTCGCGTTTATTGATTTCTATTGAATATCAACAAAATGCCAAAAAGAGAAAAATTTATTAAAAAAATCGTCTCCACCAACAACTCCTTCTCCTTCTTCAGTTGTTGATATTCAACAGAAATCAGCGTGAGCCAATCAACGCGACACAAACTCTTACTGAGCAAGCCATCTTCTTCCGAACGACATATAACACCAAGCAAAAAAGTCCAACCACAGAACCGGAGTTTCGGTAAAATTTCGGACGGAAAAGTCGGACGTCCCAATTTGATGACCTAAAAATCAATAAAGGGCAAGTGAGAAAATAGGTCCAACGCATATTCTTGTAGTACAGACATTGTCTTCCAAGCGCTATAAAAAACTGCGCAAAAATTACAAACCTAAGCGGAAAGAACAAGTGCGCAAATGGCTACTTTTTCACTTTTTCACTTTTTACTTCAACGACCTAAAAATTGACAAAATTCATGATGAAGAAAGAAATGCAATACATGATCTGATAGAGCAAATCATTCTCTTTCGAAAGCTGTGTAGCGCTATGCAAGAGATCGCCAGCGAAATCTGCAGTGAATCGTTGAAAAAAAAACGGCGGGGACTTATGGGACAACCTAATATTTTTTGTCTATAGCTTGTGCCTTTTCTTATATTTTTTAAATTCTCCATGTTCAATAATATCTATGTTTTCCGTGGTTATAAACAGGGTTTGTAAAGCAGCATATTTATGCTTTTGTTTACTGCAAATGCATGCTTTATTTAGTATTTTGTTTCCTACATTCGTGTCTTTATGAGATTTGTTGTAATTCAATATGGTACGGAATATTGGTCGTTCATAAGTTAAACCACTCTAAGACGATGTAGCTGCAGTTGAGTTATTCTAGATTATCTCTCTGACTTTAATGTTGGTAAGTATTTTATTAAAATTGTTAAATTGTCAAAAATTTTACTACTGTACTCCATATCTGTATATTTAAGTGTCTTTTTGTTTTCTTGATGGAGGGCCTGTATTTAATGTGTGCTAACAAACATAAACAATAGGCTTCCTTTCTTGATCAACATTTGTAAGAAATTCTGAGTTTGAGCTAACATTAATAAGTTATTTAAAATTTGTTCGTTGAACTTTATAAATACTATATACTTTTGCTGTTTCTATATTCTGTTCATGGGTAACATAACGCATAAATACTGTATGGAGTCACGATTTTGTTTTTCTTTTTGCTTCCTCTTTTGTTCTTTCTTTTATAAATTGAAGAGAATAAAGAGGATGACTTGTCTTGTAGTTAAGTGGGATACTAAAATGGTCTGATTCAGCATCGATGACACCAGTCTTGATTCCGATTTCATTCATGAAGAGGGTCGCTCATGTTGTTGTTTCTCCTCTAACATTTATAATTGATCAGTCACTGATCTACTCCGAGGTCCCGGAAAGATGGAAACACTTCCTTTTAGCTGTTTTACTGTAGAAAAGTAACTCCGCCTGTGGGAGTCTTTTTTTTTTTGTTTCCAAGCCTGCGTAAAGGACGATGGTCGGAGGGTTGGTCCTCTGCCGAGGGACCGTAAAACTAGGCAAGAAACCACCATCATCCAACCTGAATTAAGAACACTTATACATTAACCACTAACTTGAATCGATCTAGGAAATCAATTCAAGTAGTCCAAACAAGATTCACAGATGGAAAAAAGTCAATTGATATTGAGCCCCAATACGGTACTTCTCCAATGTTAGCATCGCGATAAGCTTTCCCAATAAACACTTCCTCAGGCCTAAGAGCGCTAGTGTGCCGCTTTTTTATCTAGAAAGATTAATACATAAGTAGCAGGTTTAATTCGTGATTGAAGCAGGTCCTGTGCTTAGGCATGCCAGAAGGAAGAGGGCGGAAAGGTAACCCTCTGCGGTCTCTTAATTTCGGACGTAGTTAGCGCGTTTGCGCACAGCTAGTTCGAGTCTAGTGAATGACAAGACATGCCCCTTGGCGATGGATACCTGTTTGTTTTCGCGATCCTCTGCCATTCTCAGGAAACCGATATGCTAGACTTGCCGGCTGATTTGTAGAATGCGAAGTTCTTGTGCTCTGCTAAGTGGTTGGCCAAGTGTTTCAACCAGACTGCAGCGGAGAAGGAAGCATCTGATGATAGAAAAGTACGACAATTTCAATTTGGAAGAAAAGAGCATCACTTCTCAAACTACTGTCTTAATCGGTTGCTTTTGCATGGCACAAAAATCTTCGAGCGAATCCTCGACAGGCGAATTCGTAAAACCGTCAAGCTTTCCGACAGCTAGTGTGGCTTCTTGGCTGGTTGTGGCACCGTCGATGAGTACGACGGACAGTACAGACAGACCATCTATAAGCCATCTAAACTGACAAATACCTTCCGCCCGATTTCTGGATGGACAAGCGTCTCGAGAAACAGAAGTCGGCGCATCTTTCCTTCCTCGACTTGCAGAACGCCCTTGATCGCGGACAACACGGCGTTTCTGAAGAACTTGCAGAGTGGTTATGCATGCTATACTCTTGCTCGAAGAGTAGAATATGAGCTGCAACAGGCACCACGATTGAGTTGTTCTTTCCCCACTTCTTGCTATGGATGCAATTAACACAAGACCTTCAGAAACCAGTCGTATGGGCTTTTCGTTGGGCATGATGACGTAATGCTCGTATGCGAAGGTAAAGATGAACTCAAGCGGCAGGTGCAAGCTTGGAGTGGCAGCTTGGGGATGTTCGGGCTCAAAACGGACGTCAAGAAGGCTGCGCACCTAACCACTGGCATTAACGAGCCCAGCTACATTAAGATTAATGGCTTTTACGCACTTCGATTTTCAAGTACCTGCTGTGAGGAATAGCGTCTGATGGAGTCACATGGTTGAAGCTAACTCCTGCGTGAGTGCCGCTTAGACCAAGTGGCGCTCGTTGACTGGAGTGCTCTGCGACAAGAAGAGCGCTCTGAGAGCGCTTGAAGTCAAAGATCTATGTATAGAGCCATCATCCGACCGGTACTTCGAAAAAAAAAAACGAAATGCTGATTTTTTTGCGACGAAGAACCCGGGAGACTGCCCCAGCGTCATTGAGAAGAAGACGCATCGTCTTCTTCTTAATGACACTACTGAAGTCAGGCGCTTGGATCGCATCCGAAAAGATACTACTCGGCAGAAGTTCGGTATCGGACCGATAGCTAACAAAATGGTCGAAGATCGCCTGTGATTGATAGTACTGCCCCTCTACCCCCCCCCCCTCTTTCCCTTCTGTACGTGGGAAAGAAGACGGCGTCCGCAAGGTAGGCCTTAATTCCGAAGTGTCTGGAAAATGGTCGTCCGAAGCAGCGCAAGGCTGATATGTTGCACAAAGGTTTTAAGGTAGCTGTTCCATCCTGATCTAGCACGGATCGAGAAGGATAGCAGCGTGGCGCCAGAAAAGCGGACAACGCGATGAGGAGGGACAAACGCTGAATAAGAATCTTCACCCCGCCTGTAAGATGATATGGTGTTTGGGTGAACAGTATCTTAAACGATTTCGAGTTTTCTTGGCTTTTAAGAAGGCGAAGACTTCAGCAAAACGATAATCATAATAAGAACTATGTAGTATTAGTCGGTCTTGTTCTATAGTTAAACACACTATGTTCTGTAGTTAAAAAAGAAATCAATTGTCTACATTCGTGGTGCCAAGATTCACTGAAGGATAAGCATGGACAGTCATCCATCACTTAGCTACATCCAGAACCTTCGGAATTGCTTTTCTGTTAAAATATCTTTTACATAATACTTTGAAGACCGACACAGCAGGTGTACAAATGAAAAAACCCTGCTCTATCGATCTTGTACTGGCACCTTTAGATAAAGCGACGTTTCGTATATATTGTTGTGCAGCGACTGATCCTAATAATGCCCCATGACGGCTTATAAAACACAACATTGCCTAGTACAGTGTAGTGGTCCGCAGAAAGTTGTTCTCACCATCTGCGGATCGGTTGACAATAAGGGAAACCTCGACGCCACAATATATACATCTTACGTGCGTGGGGGCATGCCAGAGATCAGAGTGATTGTATGTCGTGTCGACGGTCCGTCTAAGTTAGAACAGTCGCATCAGCTGCTTAGCAACGCTTCTCCTGCTGGCCACTGTCGATTGATAGCACACATACAATACCGCTCAAATTCTTCGCAAATAAGACGCTTTGTGGCGGATTAATCCGTCGCAAAGCGTCTTATTTGCAAAGAATTTGAGCGGTATTGTAGTTTGTCTGCTACCAGTGGAGGAGCTTAATTACTGCATATCATCTACGTGAGTGAGCCTCTAACACAAAATATTTTCTATTTGGTTACTGAAGAGTCCTCACTGCCATTTTTTTCACTATCGTTTCTTTTACTTGTGCTTTCTTCTTCATTCTCTTTTCTGCACATGGTTGTTTCTGCTTCTTCTTTCTCGAATTTAGTGCACGTCTTCTTGACGTATAGAATAAATAAATATCATATCAGCGGAAACCTGATGCTTACTGCAAGAACTCGTCTTCATTGTTTATCCACTAACGTAAGTGTTGGAAAGGTACGCGTAGTGTGGAGTCTAGTTGTCTATTTTCAGTGCTGGTCTTTATATCATTATTCCCCCTTATCACTATGCATCGAATGATGGTTGTTCGGCAGGGAAGCTAAGACGTTTGAGAAAAGATTCATTCGAAGTTTTGTCATTATACAAGCTCTTCTTCCTCTTCTTCTTCTTCTTCTTCTTCTTCTTCTTCTTCTTCTTCTGCTTCTGCTTCCTCTTCTTCTTCTTCAGCGTTCGTCCCAAACACCGAGATTTAAATGACTTCCGTAGGTTTTAAAGACCTGTAAGTAGGTTTTCGGAAAACGACTGAAGACTTTGAATATAATAGGTACGAAAACTGGCCTGCTTAATGCTTAACTCAATTTGTGCAAAGTTTTGAGAAAGAAGTTCACCCTTTTCAATGAGCCTGTGACCTCAACCTTAAGCAGCCGTTTGCCGTTTTCAACTAAAGTTGTTATATTTCAGAATACCACAGTTCCTTAGAAAATATTGTAGAACACATGTCCCTACCCTTGACTTACAACGTTTTCCTGATTTCTAGTTGATTAAGAGTTCAAACCTACCCATAGTTCACTGTCGGAAAATATTGTAGCACTGCTTACTTGTTGTTCTTTAATTTTTCGAGACTTCGTCAATTTTTTTCGGCACACTGTCCAAGCTTTTGAAAAATTACCATACATTTATATTAAGAAAATTTGTAATAAATCATTTATATGTTGTGCATTTCGATTACTGATAGACTCGCTTGAATTCAAATGCTATTGGGCAGTCATTTATGGGAATAACTCCCAAAAACGGGCCCTTTCTCAGGAGTGTGCGTAATTACGATTGACGATTTACGATTTAAGGTAGTTTTTGGCACTTTTACGACCCAAAATTTCGTAAATCTTGAATTTTCGTGAATGATGTTGACCAACGAGCGATTCAGATGACGTGACGCAGCCCGTATAATAAAAGTGTGCCCACTCGTCTCCCTCTAAGGGACGGTGCTTCCGAAAAGCGTCTTCACATAAGTTGAAATATGGAAGGTGGATAGGATTTGGATATCTGTATTTAGCCGTATATCGGGCTAAAGGCGCTGAGCTTTTCGAGTGCTTTCTTTTTTGCAAAAGCTATAGGTACGGAACAACTTGACGGTCTTATTCCTTAATTAGGTCGCAAGGGAAGTTGGCGCTTATTTGGAGAACGTAGGCAGAGATCTGGATTGGGCGCAGCCTCTTCGCACAAGGCGGATAGTTTTTGCCGGCTGCCGTTGCTTCAGAAGCCGAAGATCTTCATCAGCGACAATTTATTAACACGAAGAGACAAAAGCGGCAGCGGAGCCGGCAGAGACCGGCACTCGCTCGCCGCTGCCGCTGTTGGTGATGACGATGAGACCGGAGGCGAGAGCAATGGGAAGGAAACCGCCGGCTGGCTGCCTAGCCGGCCGGCTGCAGCGGCGGACAGGTAGCGAGCAGAACTGGTCCTAGAGACTACGGTCTTTTTCTGAAGCGGTACGATATCGATCTCTTAGAGACTGACTGAATCGCGTCTAGGTGGGGTTCATACCGCCAGGACCAGCGCCGTCCTCAGAGCACTTTTTTCACCGAGATGGGTCGAAATTCGGAACGCTTCAACGCTTGCATTCCACGTCTAGGGCACGGTGTGGGAGGATGAAACCGTCAACAGTCTCCGAACCACAGTATTTTTCATGGACTCCCTTTACCTTTACCGTCGGTGTCTTATTTCTCGCTGTCCACTTCACGTCTTGTACATTCGTCGTTGCTTCCGTTCCGCAGTCGTTTCGAATGCGAACGATCTGACCCTTCATAGAGAGGACAGACTGTCTAATGTGGTCCTTTCCAGCAAAGCTCCTACCAGCGACGGTCGCCTAGCGATCACCCCAAACCGCACCTTGAGGAGTCCAACTCCACCATAGCTCGAAGCACCACGGAAACAGAGTCAGTTCACCTTTTTTAATCATTACATTTCGATGACCGTTTTCTACGTGAGTTGCAAGATGATCGTTCTTCTTTTTCTTATGCTCTACGTTATTGTCACTGACTCGACGATCGAGAACGAACGCGCTGCAGTGCATTTGAGGTGATAAATCGTGCTCTAGCATTTTCTCTTTTCATAGCAACCTTACGTGAACGCTTCCTCTTATACAAGTTTCGATTCTTCACAGAAACCGCTGGTGGTCCTCGAGAATAGCGCGAAATTTGTTCATCTATTTACTTGTTTCAGTAGGCTGCAACTTGCAGTAAGTATGGTGCTCTCGTTTTGCGGAACATTGCTATGTTTTCGGAATATTGCAGATGTTGCACCATGTACGGATGAGTGGATGTTCAGTAATTTACGTAAACAAGATGACGTCCTAGTGGCAATTCGGCTTTTCTAGACTCACTTCTAAGAACTGGGCATACCACGATGTTCACTCTATCTATCGGAAATATACTCGTTGATTAACCTATTCTAAGCGTTTTTAAACATTGATCTTCTGGAGTGGGCTTGTTGTCTGCAGAGTTTGACTTTATTCCTTTCATTGTCGGTTCTCGTTTTATTTTGACCATTTGCTTTCCTATCCCATAGTGGCGCTTTAATCGATCGTATTTTCTTTATTTTCTTGCCTTCATTTCTATTCGATTTGTGTCATATTTCTTATTTCAAGCTACTCTCCACTGTAGAATGTGAATTGTGAAATCGGTAATTCACAGTTAGGACTTATCAGCACATATTTCGCGAACGCAACGAGGTCTGAGCATGTTAATGGAACGCTAGCTCTAGAGAGGTGCCCTTTCCCGCTAGTCTAGTTGCTGATCATATACCCCGGGATCACTGGTCAGAGGAAGCCATTGGTGCTGAAGAGAAAATGCGATAATATGTCTGCTATACAGGCAGCAGTGGAGATTCGCGGACTGTACCCTCAACTTCTGTGGAAGTCCCAGTAAAACGTCACTCCTCCTGTGCTTTTTCTGCATGAAACACATTACATACTCGCTTTATTTCTGATTTAGGACTCACCAAAAACGGCTCCAGTTCATTGCTGTTTCGTCGGCTACTATAAAAGTCCTAGCACAGCTTAATACCAGTGGCGTTCAGTTTAAGAGATCTAGCCTTAGAAGCCTTAATCTGATTTCTCCAGCTTGATAGGATAATATTTCTAGGAACTGTCGCCTCTCAAGCGCTGCAGGAGCATTTCCAGAATGAGAACCAAGTAGGTGCGAGTGTGACAACCTTTGTTGGGGCACACAGTGGAACCAGGTCATACTCTTTCAGGGCGATGATTTACTGCCAAGTCTGAAAAGGTGCTAAGGAAGATCCGCTTTCATAACCAAATCAACAACCGATACTCCTTTCAGTTCATACTGTTGATTTCCTATTGAATCATCAAAAAGGCATGTATTTGAGCGTTTTGTTTTGGCCAGTAAAGACCGGCACTGACGTCTTCTAATCAGTGATGAGTACAGTTGTGCTTGAATGATCTACTCGGAACACCATTCAAATGATTTTGATTCGAATTCGATTATTCAAAAAAAATCGCGTTTTTCGAATGTATTCGAATTCAATCATTCAAAATTTGTGAGCATTTGAAACCGTTCGAATATTCGGAAAATTTGGAGAACACAACTATAGCAATGAGCTATCCCGCTAGATCTGATAACGTTGCTCCTAATTCTTTCTTTCTTTCTTGTCGTGTTTCAAATATCGATCAAAATTACGTGCTGGTTAGTCAAACCGGACACGTCGAACTTGCGTCGAGTTTTTACCGACCATTCTGCCTAGTCTCATCACGATCCGGAGCGTGAAGCTATCACCGCACTCCCACACTGCATTTCAGACAATGCGGGCCAGCTGTCTCGGAACAAACTGGGCACATGCACTTCTTAGGTCTGTGCGAATCCTCCTCTATTGTGCATTTCATAAATATATAATACGAGATCCCAAAACGTCAGTTCGAGCACTCTAGTAGCGCTCAAAAATCCGAATTATTTTTGGTAATTCTTGTAATAAGAAACAATTGTACAACTTTTCTAATGCGTTGACCAATTACAGAAATATTATTAATTTATTGTATGTAGGAAACAAGCGACTCCGCAGCCAAATTACAGGAATATTAGAAACTTTGCACATTTCCTCAACAGAGAACACCTATGCTAATTATATAGTGGGGTTGACACCCAAAGTGCATGCAGATCTTGTCATGGACTTAATTCATGTTTTATTTGAGAAGAAATATACGGTGGGATCGGCACTGCATCTATTTGATATTGCTAGCCTTCTGTACTCTAGCCTCAGCAAGCTGTATGTCCTTACACGGTTATTATGTATACATATAGACGCTGTGAACGTTATACCGTTGGTAACGTTTTTAATCCTTTATCAACGTTAACGGCTCATTTTTTGGGCACACCCTCTGTTTGTGATAAAGGCGAAGAAGCGTGTATCCCTCACCGGACTTGCACCGCTTCCTTTCCTTTTATCAATGTGGACCTTCCTAATTATGTTTCTAGAACAAAGAAGAAATTTGCTATATAATTGCCAGATGATTTATTAGGGGGGGGGGGGGCAAAAGTAATGAGACACCCCATGCCGTGTCCATATATCTCGTGGCTGGAGTCTGGATTCGTACTTGTTGTATTTGTATGTTTGTATGCTATTTACTGAAGCCCATCCGAGAAGTTACCACTTCCGCCCTTTCCAGAAGCATGCCAAAAACCCCAGCCTGTCTCATGCCGAAACCCCAGTCTGACGAGTCGACCTGTGTCGCGCAAATCTCCCCAATTCCCAACCCCGAGCATCCTGGGCTCAATATTCACGCAGGATGAGAAGTACGTCTTCTACCTTAACCCTGCCAAGCAGCGAGTCTGGGTGAGACCTGGTGAATTGTTACCGACCTTCGTTCGGCGAGATGTTCACGGTGAGAAGCATCTTTGGAGCTTTTGGGTCTGCGCCCATGGATCGGTTTACCGGAGGCTGTTTCCCAAGAGCACCACGATGAACTCCAAGGCCATGGTGAACGAAATAGAGGAGATGGGCCGGCGACTCGCTCTTATTCATTCGCAGCGCTTCAAGAAGGTTCTCCTCTTCGACAACGCCGCACCCCATCGGGAACAAGTAAGCACGGATAAGCTTGGCCAGCTGGGCTACGTTCACATGCCTCACCCACCGTATTCGCTGGACATCTGCCCATGCAACTACCACTACTACTCGAGCCTACAGGACTTCCTAGTCGGAAGGGACACAAGAACCCAAGCAGTCCTTGACAACCATATCGAGCAGTTGATCAACACCAGGCTCAAGCAGTTCTGGAAGGATGGGATCAGGAAGTTGGCTGAGCGATGGCAGCAAGGTCCTTGCCCTTAATGGCAAATACACTCCTCAGCATCGTTGAGTTGTAATTGAGTTATAAAGAGATAAATTTTTTTTCATTTTGTCTCATTACTTTTGCCTCCCCCCCTAATAAAAAAATATCGATACAAAAGGAGAGTCTAGGAAAAAGAACCTAATCTAATTCAGCACTAGAAATTGTTGAAGGGAAGTGGCATAATTGGCCCAGCCCCAGGCACTACACAAGTTGCTTGTGTTGCTAGCATTTTTGTCAAGCATGTGAATTCGTAGAAATATTAGTACGCTGATATCTGCGAAAGACTGCCGCATTTACCGCAAGAGAATTGCTCAGAGAGATGGTGAACATTTCAAAATAATTCGCTTAAGTGGATAAGCAGTGACGTGAAGTGTCAGAGGAATAACAGGGTATCTGCGCTTTTTGTTCTTTGCCCTAGATTAGATCTTATGAAAAACTTTTAGGAGTAATCTTATAAATTTCTCTCACAAAAACCTTGGATAACGTACAACAGTGGTTTTCTAAAGTGTTTCTCTAGCATTGCGTACAAACGCTACGTTATAATAGGGTTGCGCGTTTTGGAGTTTTTTATGCAAAATCTTGTATTCGTGCAGGTACTCCTGTACGCACTGAGCGGTTGCCGACGCCTTTCTAAAATTATTTTTACAATTTTGCTGTTGAGACAACTCATTATAGGAGGCGGTTCTATTGTTTTCATTGTCCGAGTTTACTCCTAGGAAATTTTTGAGAATGGAAAGGCAATTAGGGTCACACCAAAAATTCCTCTTCCATTATCTCCCATAAGCGCCACCAATTTTTCTGTAGTTACGAAGGGTGTAACAAAAAAGTAGGTGCTGTTTGAAAGGACGTCAGCATACCTTCAGATGAAATGACGCATAGTGTTGTTTGCTACCCCTTTATGATCACATAAATGTGGAAATCTTTAACAACTAAAAGGACATAGCCAAGCACTGACAGTATTTCGACGAACAGATCTTTTCTTCCAGATAGAGCACCCAGACCACTCGTACCTGATCTGTTTTTTTCCGAGGTCCAAACGGTATAGTGCAGCATGAGAAATACCAAAGTGACAGGACCTCTGTGGTTTTTTTCACCTACATAACTTGTACTCTTTTGAGAAGGAAACGAGTTGGCAGTGTAGGTTTTCATATTTTTCGTTGCCCCCCTAGAAGAAAGATGTTCACAACATGTTCACGTTTCAAGGCCGTTCTTCGAAAGTAATGAAAGTCGAAATGTAAGCATAAGATTATCATATTTTTACCAAAAATGTTCGCTACTTTTCTTACTGACCCAAGCAGTTGTTTCCATGAAGTAACATGCAGTCAACCCTGACCGCTTTCACAAAAACTCGTTCCTACTCCTTCGGTCGCTGCTTACCAAAGAAAATGTGTGCTTCCGTTTTTCTCCAGGTGGAAGCTCTTCTTCAATGTCATGCTGAAGAACGATAACATTGCAATCGAAGAAAGAACCCTAGCGTTCATTTATCCATTCATGTTGTTGCATAGCATTATCCGCCTTCAGAAGCAGATACATAGAAATCGGTGCTGCTGTGGTTGTGGAATGAAATGAGGTTGAACTGGGTTGTTACCGCGAAACCACATCCATTCACCACCTGTATGGACCAGTGTGGAAAATCCAAAAACCCGGCAGACTTCGATGTGCTGTGAGAAGTATCCTTCAAAATATGGAAAATGGAAGGAAAACAGAAATACTTGACACAACACGAAAGTTCTCTGGAGAATGCTGGATAGGAGACGTGGTGAGAATGTGTTGGCCGCTCCTATCCTCTATAAAGCAATAATTTCCGCAAGAAAAGAAGGTCAATCCTTTCAAGCTTGTTTCGGAATATCTTGACATTGCGATGACTTAACAAGGGCAGCATTTGCGACCAACTTGATTCAACACGAAAATGAATTGTAAACTTTGCACCGATGCCATTATACGACCACCAATAGGCCTCAGAATCCAACACCTGAAAACTTTTAGTTTCACTTCCGTTCGTATGATACGAAAACAGGGAACCAATTCGTTGAAGATCCAGCGGTAGAGACTTCCAGACGAAAAATTCTAGATGCGGTCGCATAATTAACCATAGAGTAAGCTTACTGATGTTGCAAGTTCTATTCATAACGATTACCGTAAAGGTTTTAGGTTGGCTGAACATTTTCAGTTCGCGTCTGAAGTTTTTTCCCACCAAAAGGATTTCGCCCTTGTCCACAGCATTCTAACTAGGAAAGGCTTACGCTCAGGTGGTCAAGGTTCGCGTTTTGTTCGATTAAGGTTTGTCCCTCATTCTTTGGTCACTCTTCAGTTCAATGCCTCACTCTTATTTCGCTTCTTCAACATCAGTATCAAAACAGCTAAACGGGTGCAATCGATGTCCATGTTCGGTTTTCAGTAAATGCTGGCATAATAGTCAATCTATAGAGGAGATCATTCAGCAGTTGACCAAGATTGTCATCAACTTTATTACTGCTGACACGTTTCGGTCTCGTCGCCTTCTGGAAATTTCGGAGACACTTGCGGACTTGTTCCCCAAATACTACATATTTCTTCCTACAGAATACTCTCCCTAAGGAAAATAGAGGTATCCGATTTCCAAGATACCACTAGTATTCGAGGTGGATGACGTTGGATCAGGAGACACCTGTAGCTGGTTACATTACAATGCGATCCTGAATTAGCGAGGCAGAGATGGTTTTTCTTGTCGCATGTGGATACCACAATGGCCACCACGGTTGTTTCCTACAGGTGGAATCAAAATGAGACGAGATAGTTCTTCCTCTTTAGGCTTATGCCTGAAGAAACGACACACAGAAGTTTCTAGCAGCGGCTCAGAACATTTTCCCTCCAGAGTGGAGTCCTTCCAAGCACCATATGACCTCCTTTCACCCATTACCTATAATGTACGATACACATCGATGACACACCAGGGTGTAAGCATAAAAATAAGTATGCTGATCGGATAGCATGGTGTTCGGATTGAAATCCTACGTGACTCTAGGTATTGATCGCAAGTAGAATTTAATTTAACAGGTTATAACCTCAACTGCCTTGCTTAACGTCAAACGTAGAGTAGTCTTTAGGAACTGTCTTTTGTAACAGTAACATTGCACATCTCTATAACAATAGTGTTGTTATAGAGATGTGCAGTGTTACTGTTTTTAGTCCTGAGGGAAGATTTAAAGCTCGAAACATTGTCAATAAAGAATTGTCAAGTCGAGCTTCACTACTACAAAATAGAAGTTGAGGTCTGTGCCTTCTTTCCGTTTCCACGAAACTCTCTTGTTCCCCGCATTGCTCGTTAAACATTGCCTTCGCCTCAGCTATAGAATCCGACGAAGGTACGATGACGTGCCTAGATCTGAGATTTGAGATAATCTTCCATCTTCCAAATGTTGTCAGCTGAACAGTCCTATTACATCACTTGCAGCAGTTGGCTGTTGCTCTCTAGAGCAAAGAACTCAGAGCGAATATGTTGAACAGGGTGTAGAACTGATATCGTGTAACAGCGCCGTGAAGGGCTTCACATTCAAGCAGAACCATAATGCAATGACATGGCTAACCGAGAGTCTAGCGTGGATACAGTTTTTTGCTTTCTGACGCCTAGCATTTATTTTTAACTTTAGTGGCCCTTCATATTCAGATTATTGCATTAAACTAAAAAATCAACGTTGAAACTGAAATTTGGATCTTTGGTTTGTAAAATGACCACATTATATGTATTAGTTAATCACCTCGCTCTCCTTTAAAAGCTGCGCTAACATTTTGTATTATATTATATTATATTATATTATATTATATTATATTATATTATATTATATTATATTATATTATATTATATTATATTATATTATATTATATTATATTATATTATATTATATTATATTATATTATATTATATTATATTATATTATATTATATTATATTATATTATATTATATTATATTATATTATATTATATTATATTGTATTATATTATATTATATTATATTATATTATAATATATTGTAGCCAATAACAACAAGACCACAGAAGAAAGAGACAGGCAATACGAGATCTGGACTGGCTATGGAAGATGTCTGAAAGAAGCTGTTAAGTATTTAGACTGTAATTTGCTATTGTCGAAGAGAGGCCCGCCCTCGTTTCTTATAGTGGAAGAAAATAATTTGTAAGTGCTGGTGAAAACACAAAAAACATAAAGCTTATATTAAAATCCTTCAGCGAGGATGTCTTGCATGTGAATTATAAGATGCGCCAGGTTACGACCTTCTGAGCGCCATTCCTGGTATTGAAGGCTTGCAGAATGAAGTTGGACTTTCTATGCGCAGCGGCCACTATATCATCCACATATTTGTCAAATGAAGGAATGTTGGAATAGAATAGGCAGAGCTTCTTTACAACTGTCGAGGTGCTCACCCCATTAGAACCCAAGTAGATTTGTGTTGCCAATGCACATAATAGTGGTTTTTTTCATAGAAATATCAAGCATTAATTTGGTGGACATTGCATATACGGCATACAGTGCAAGCTTCAAGTTCGGCACCTTGTTGTAGGAGTAAAACTTGGGCTCGCCCGCATAGACAGAACAGTGCATCTGGCGAAGAAGGCAACTTGGCAGGTCGTATATATAGAGGAGAAACATTAAGGGGCCACGACACGTGGCCTGTGGCACGCCACTGAGAGTTTCATATGTGTTTGATGTAGCACAATTGACCATTACTCTCTGTGTTCATCCCGTTAGAAATAACTGTGAGAACTTAAAAAGGCACTCTTCAACACTGTACGCCTCGAGTTTGACGAATAGGAGGTCTAGATTACTCGAATCAAATGCTTTGGTGTAGTATACTCTGGTCTAGTCTTTTGCTTATATCTTCTATAAATATCCTCAAAAGCCGAAACGCATCTGCTTTCGCATATCAAGACTAGCGATAATCTTCGCCGTTCATCCTGAAATTGCTAGTAGAATTTCATGTGACTGAAGCTTCACCTTTCGGCTGAAAATAGTTGCTTATCACCTTGATGTTCTAGAGCTGCCCTCTCCTTAAGATAACTTTGTTTTGCTGCTTTTGCGGATTGTTGTGGATGTTCAGCATAGACTGACGTGGTCTGTATCTGGTTTTCTTTCCTTTCTTTACAAAAAAAAACGTTATGCTGAATGAAGTGAACAGCTTCAATAGAGAAATCGAATGTACTAAGGAACGCTAGGGATCTTCTTAAGAAGTTCCTTCCTAGAACTGAAAATAGCAGGTATACGTTGACGATCGACGAAACGAAACCTTTGTAATAGAAACCAATGCAACGTCGTGGCAATTCTTCATCACTGAGTGAGCTCGACTGGTGTGCTTAAATATTATTCATGTATAACCGTAAACTCTTGGAAGGGTTTCATTTTCCTTCTTTTCTACTTTATACAGCATGCAATGCAAATCATTCAACAGTATAATCAATATTGTTATTCAGAACATTGGTCTACCTACTGGGCAGGCCAGCGATTAACTTTTCCCAAAACTGGCTACACCAGAAGCCGATGAAGTCGGTGACCCCCGTCTTGAGTCCTCAAACTTTGTGAAGCCAAGGAAGCCTTTATGGAGCAAAACAAATGGTAGTCTAAGGGGCATACTCCAGGAGAATATGACGGATGGGTATGGTCTCCCAGCCCAGCTCCTCGATTTTCTGGTGGGCTGCTTTAGCTATATGGAGTCTGGCGTATCAGGAAGGTGCATTGAAGTTCGTCTCGGCCGCTTTTCCCGAACAGTTCTTACGAGCTCCTGGAGCTGAATGACGTAAACAACAGCGGTGACCGTGTGTCCTGGCATGAGCAGCTCTCAGTACAGCATTCCATTCGCGTCCCGGAAGCAGCATAGAAGAACCTTCTTGACGTGCACGTTTGACTTTGATTGCGTCGGTGGCTCTTCTCTTCGAGGTAGCCAAACGGCATGTTCTGCGTTGGTGTCGTAGAGCACCCAGCTCTCCCAGAAACCATGTCTATCAGAAACTCACTGCGAGGTGAGAAGAGAAGGAGAGGCTGGCAGATCGATACCACATGCTATCGATGAAGGTCCATCGAGTCTGCACTTTTGGTAGCCGAGGGCTTGGAGGCGGCTGAGAACTGTCGAATCGAATGGGCAAATCCGAGTCTTGCCGCAGGACTGCGGATGGTAGCCTTCGGATCTCTCCTTGACAACGAGAACGGCGGAGTCTTCCACTAATTGAGGGCGTCCTGACCGAGGTTTGCCTTTGAAGTTCGTGTCTCCTGCGAACCGAGCGAACCGAGCGAACCAGCGGTTGACGGTGGTGGTCGTAGTGGTGTCCTCCCTCAATGCGCTGCTGATACTGCGGACTGCTGGCTTCGCATCATGGCGGCGGCCCCAATCGTAGAAAATGATTGCTCGAAGAGGCTCTTATGAAATCGACGCTGCACCACAGTCCATTTAGGAGCATGCACGCTCAACGACCTTTTGCAGAGAAGATTCGTGAAGGTTCTACGAATTCCACAGGGTAGGTCATGGATATTAATTGAAAGGCGAAAGTTCTGAGCTTTTGAATAACGCCCTATCAAGACTTTTCTATCAACCAATATTTGCACCTTACCCTACCATATCACTTGAGAATGTTCGTGGCTTGGGTCAAAATCAAACACCTACCTCGCACTATTTAATAGCCTATATGTAGCGAGAATTCTGTGACGCTGGTTTCGATGGAAACCTGTGTTTCGTATAAGTTCCCTTGGTATGTTGGGCTCTCTTTAGCTGAGTTATGAGTGTAGTACCTAAAGATTAGAGGATGGAGATCATGTACACAATATACTTCTGCAGAATGTCGTGGAGGCGATTTGAATGCGTATTTGGCCTACACAGTGACTGTTGGTGGCCAGTCAATGAACAAATGAACAAATGAACAACGAATGACTGTGTTTTATCCTTCCCAGATAAGTCTGGTACGAATCCAACGAGCCAGAGGGATGGAAGGCGCGGCTAAACTGGGCGGTAAGTCCGCAAGAACAGCCTTGATTAGGAGTGCACGCGACAGCTGGAGCCTTCTCAAACAGTGTAGTACTGGGGTAGCATTTTCGCGACTTTTTCGGCCTTTCGAAATAACTCCCTTCAAAGAACTATTCGAGCTGGCGATGTCCGTTCTTCCACGTGGTGCCACTGGAAACTGCTCGCTGTGCGAGCTAAGCTAATCACGGACATTCGAATGCAGGCGACAGGCCCTGTGACAGGCCGGCCTAGGAAGACCCATGTCACATCACATGGTGTATGAATAGTCATGTTTTTCGAGATTGTGCTACGACGTCCGCGGGAGCCGACGCGCATTCGCAGAGCCCGGCGAGTGTGGAAAGTATGCGAGGGTCCCTGATGCATCGGGGCAGCTGAGCTAGTCCGAAAGGTCCGTAACGTAAGCAGGACCCGCGTAGCAACGCTAAATGTGGGTACGTTGACGGGCCGCTCGTGCGAGTTGATTGAAGCACTGGAGCGAAGAAGAGTTGATTTCTGTGCAGTGCAGGAGAAGAGGTGGTCCTGCAGCACGTCAAGGGACATAGGACGTGGCTTCAAGACCGTTCTATGTGGAAGTCCCAGGACCACCAGTGGTGTCGGAATAATCGTCTCCGAACGATTTCGTGACTCTGTTGTAAGCGTCGAACGCTTTGACGATCGATTGATGAAGATCGTTGTCGCCGCTAAGGAGCGACTCTATCACTTCTTCTTTGCGTATGCTCCGCAGACTGGCTGCTCCATTCAAGCCAAGGATGAGCTTTGGAGCCTGCTTGATGAGAAGACAGCAGAGGAATCTCCGAAAGATGTCATCATAGTCGCTGGTGACGTTAATGGGCACGTAGGTGCTAGGAAAGACGGGTACAGCTGTCATGGTGGTTTCGGATACGGATCACGAAACGCCGATGGTGAGCGTATTCTTGAGTATGCGGAATCGCATAATCTCACCATTGTGAACACCGTTTTCCGAAAACGCGACTCCCACCTTATCTCGTACTACAGTACCGGACGCCTTTGAATAGACGCCGAAAAAACCGCACTTTTGCGGTTTTTGCGTCTTTCTGCTATAACTCGCCCAAAATCATCCATTTGAAAAAGCAAGAGTATATTTGAGCTCAAGAGAACGAGCTCTAACTTTTGGTATATAAATTTCATATGAAAGATCAAAAATGGCCAAAATTGAAAACTTGCGCTCCATTGTGAAGGGTGGCGGCGGACGAGTTGTCGGCCGCAAGGCGTCGAAAACCGTTGCAGGCTCACAATTCCTCCAATTTGAGGTTTTTTAGGAAATCGATTCGTCTCCTCGAGATCTACACAATTGTATATAAAACTTCGCCAAACCACACCATTTTCGCAGTGGGTGGTCAAAAATGTCTGAAGCTGACTTTTTGCTATTGGAAAAGCTTATATTCCAGGACTTGCATGTTCTCTGAGCATCTCAAGCATGGCATCAAGTGTTTTGTCATGCCACAATCCCCTCAGTGTGCGCCGTGCACAATGCATATAGGATCGAACGTCAATCGAGGGGGGACAGTTTGTAGAGTGAGCAAATAGGGAGTTTTATTGGAAATTCTCAGCCGCCCTACTGAGGAATTGCTGTACTTCGTCCAGGCAAGACTTTGGAGTGCGCTGTGCACAATGTATATAGGATCGAACCTATCAATCGACTGGGCGCGACAGCTCGCAAATTGCGCGCGCGGGCGTGTTCGGAGCGCGATAACTCTGTCAGCTTCCAATCTCTCTGGCTGCAACGTGTGGGTTCCATAGGCAGTAACATGCTCTAGTAAAGTGCCAAAGTGCAGCAAAATACCTCTCGAATTGCCAAGGTTACGGCGGTGCGAAAATGCAGATTGGTCATGTGTAACACGATTTTTTCAGAATTCGGTCGACCGCTGCGGGTACACGAGGCGAGCTAACAGAATGCAAACTCGCGGATGATGCTTGAGATGCTCTGAGAACATGCAAGTCCTGGAATATAAGCTTCTCCTATAGCAAAAAGTCCGCTCCCGTCATCTTTGACCACCCACTGCGAAAATGGTGTGGTTTGGCGAAGTTTTATATACAGTTGTGTAGATCTCGAGGAGACGAATCGAACAGTACCAACCGTTTCTCAAAAAACCTTAAGTTGGAGGAATTGTGAGCATGCAACGGTTTTGGCGCCTCGCGGCCGACAACTCGTCCGCGGCCGGCCTTCTCAATGGAGCGCAAGTTTTCGATTTTGGCGATTTTTGATCTTTCATATGAAATGTATATACCAAACGATAGAGCTCGATCTCCTGAGGTCAAATGTACTCTTGGTTTTTCAAAAGGTTGAATTTTGGGCGAGTTGTAGCAAAAAGACGCAAAAACCGCAAAAGTGCGGTTTTTTCGGCGTCTATTCAAAAGACGCGTCCGGTACTGTATATATATATGTATATATATATATATATATATACCACGAGGAAGAAAAAACAAGATTAGGGAAACAGAATTAGTGTTATAGTATTCACGTGTCACTTGGAGCAGAACGGCTAAAATCGAAAGTAGCTATGGGCAAAGCCTAAGGCAACGAGTGCGATGATAAGTTGCAGTGCAATGGTTGCATATGCTTATACCACTTTCAAATCAAGGTGGACACTCTTTTAAGCTAGTTCAAGACTTTTGAAGTCAAAGCGAATAGTTTGAAATTAAAACGAGCTTCTTCGAAATTGAACTAGAGACTCTCCAGAAAGGTAAAAATAATTTTTTGTTCAAAGAATATTTTACTCTGGCTTCCTTTGAAGTATTAATTCACCCACTCAATAAGTGAACATATTGTTTGAAATCTTATAACATTTTTATTTTTTGAGGGAAAATAATGGTTTAAAGCTTGTCTGAAAGCAGGAAGGCGGCTATTTTACGGTGCCTGAAAAATTACAATATCTTCCCCTCGTGGAATACGTCGCGATTTTCGATTGATAGCGGAATTTCTGTTCGCACAAATTTAGCGCATGCTAACAATACTACAACAACAGCCTCAAAGAACACATATCCTCAGTTTTATTGTTCATGTAAGTGGCGTTTGCACTATGAATCTATTAATAGTTGCAGCGAAATGTCTGAGTCCATGGCGCGAGTTGATCTTTCAATGCGCTATATGCCTGCTTTCTGGCTATGCTTTAAAACACATTTTAATTAATTATTTTCTCTAGAATTAAAAATTTTAAATGATCAGTAAACTTATTGGGAAGATAAATTAAGCAGTTTCAAGGAAGGTTATACCAAATTTCTCTTGAAGAAAAATGTTTATGGCCATATTATTAAGTTCACTATGTCACTATAGTAGTTCACTATAGTATTTAGTTCACTTGCCCGAAGGTCATTTTGATTTGAAAGAGTTTGCTTTGATTTTAAAAGTCTCAACTGTCATAGAAGAGTGTCCAATTTGAGGTGAGAAGTGCCCAATTTGATTTAAGAAGTGCCCATTCTGATTTGAAAAGTGTTCACTTCAACCTGTAAATGTAATATATTTGCGTTCGGCTCTTGATGAGGTTTCTAGGGGCAGACCTAAGAAGCACGTACTTGCGAGACAAGGCTGACTGTGAGCTTTAATCTCCGAGAGTATTTTTGAAGCGCTTAACATTCTTTGAACGTTCATCACCAATACCCAATACTTGATTGGGAACTCTCCTAGTCAGGAACGGCAATCGTGAAATGTCAATTGCTGGCGTCGTTCGATGCCAAACAACCCTGTATGCCCTGAATTTCAAGGAAAGCCCTCTTATCATGGAAAAACAGCTGAAGCTCTCGTGGAAACTTAGACAGAAGATTGGAGATGCAAATCACAACATGCGCCCTCCGATTAGGAGAGATCCACTGATTGCAGTAGTTGTGATTGTAATGCACGTACGCTCATCCTCAACCTTTTCAAAGGCATTAAGCATCTTTATTCGCCACCGGATTAGTAGACATCCCGATGGAGTAAAATTTGCGGGAACTGTTCTACTGCTCCATAGTTGCTCTTCATGGTAGACGATTGCTTAAGTGAGTTCATCTTCTCGCATGACGGAACAGCCTGGTATTTCATCAAACTGAACGAGAAACGTCTTTGGATGTTTTTCTGACACCAGCACACCCTCATCACGCAACCAGTAGTGGATCACTGGGTATGTTTTTCCGAGAGGCCGGCGTCGGCGAGTGGAAGTGTGGTGCCGGACGTCAGTCAGATTTTCCGTTGAGATTTGCTACGAACTCGCTCACTTACCTCCACGAACTGATTTGTGGCCGCAGTGGAAGCGGCCGATGTTGGTCGAGATTGTGTGTGCTGACGCTCCTTCGGCTGCCCCTTCATTCAGCCGTTTTTCCTGCTCTCGCGGCCACTTTGTACTCGCCGCCGGTCGGGCCCGCTGCCGCGCCGCCGGCTTCCCAGAGCGAGACTGACTGGCGCACGGGCAGCAGTATGCGCAATTAAAAATCCCGCGTCCGCCCGTCTTCTTACACTGCTCGTGCGGCTCTTTTGCGCTCGAATAGGCGTTTTTCTGGCAACCGCCAAGCTATCCGAGCTCGTCAGGAGCGCTGGACAGACTCACATTCCGAAGCACACCCACGGGAGGGGCGCTTGCTCCATAGCCAATCCATTGATTGACTGAAGATCTAGTGACTTCATTCAATGAAACCAGTGTGACGAAAGAGAGGTGAGACAAGCTTGTTCTACAGGGCTGGTTGGTTTGCTGTTGAATGCACATCCATTGACAGAAGTTTGCAAGAAATTTGTGAAGTGGTTTGCAGTAGGTATACACATTGCGTTCAGCGGCTAAGCTGAAAATGTCCTGAATGTGAAGATTTAAAATTGATTCATTTCGAACCTCGGTTGACCCATATTTTTATCACTGAAATCCTTCGAATACGGTAACTATTACTGTGTTGCTGTACAATGAAAAATAAGTTTGAGTGGTCCCAAGGTTTCAATAATATGCGGACCGGAGGAAACTTTGCGACCAACCGCGTTTCCTTCGTTATTCATAAGTATGGTGTACAGAAACGCAAAACACTTCCGCCTACAGTTGCTGCAACGCCTTTTTCTTCATTTGACTGAAATTGTGAATGGCACTATTTTTTCCGAGCAGCTCGCTCCCCTGGTCAACAAAGTCAATGGGTGAAATACGTGCCGCACAAAGACCCAACGCACAGATCTTACCATTAGACAAAATGCTGTCGCAAGCATGAAAAGTAGGACATTGTGGTGAGCTGGTTATAAAACACTGACACTTAATGTTCATATTTATTTATAGCGATATTTCCACTCAATAATGAGGAAGACCAAACTTACACGTGGTACGGTTTAAAAAAAGGTCTGGAGTATTTATTCACGTACGTATTTGTTTATACCTGCGCTTGAAGCACACTCTTTAAAAAATGAGCACAGAAATAGCGAAATTTGGTACAGCTTAAAAAAAAACTATTAGCTCGTTGCATGTGAAATGGCCGATTTTGATCCGCTACAACAGCGGTGGTTTTCATCAAAGTAATTACAGATAGGTTATAAGTGCTGAAGTTCACACTCGCAAAAACCTCTAGTGCGCTTTGGAAGAAGATATTGAAGTGATGTAAATCTCAGTGCGTTTCAATGGTATGCATCCATCACGTAATTTTTTCACCTTTAGAAAAAATTTGTCTGGATGGTCCCGACGAATACCAACATTACTGGAGAGAGCCGCGAGAAGCCTTGCTTCGCAGCTTCTTAGGAGGATCATTGAAGACATGGGCCGGCTTCTGCAGCAGCGGAAACCTGAAGCGTAGTCTTCCTCGTATCGCATGCTCAGTTTGGAGTGTTTAGGTGTTCTGAAGACTAGCGCTTTGGTTTTGTTGAGAGGCAGAGGATGCCAGACACATGTTCTGCAGCAGGACATCGCTGCAGTCCATGTGTGCAGGTCGATCAAGCATGGCTTCACCGTCATAGATGTATGATGTAAAAAATAATGGTGGCTCGATCGGCTTTTCAATTTAATAGGAAATTTGCTTTTCGTAAGTGGATATATATTTTTGAAACAACCTATTTATTTCAAAAAGTCTGACTCGCGTGTGAGACGAAATTTTTTTGAAAGTATGTGCCTACCTATTTTCGACTGCGAGGAATCTAGACGAACCAGTGTGGGCCCTCAGAAATGAACGCGAAACGAGATCTGGGCAAACTATGGGGTGGATTCATGGTTATGAAACGCACTGTACGGGACCACGCGTCTGATGAGCAGAAGACGTCTGTGAGCGGCTGGAAAGAGCAGGTCGTCCACCTTGCTGTCCCTTCCCCTAAATTTTCTTGAGAGTCTAGAAATTGCGTCAGGACGTGAAGGCTTTCGAGCGCCAAAGGGACACGAAGGCGAAGCAGCCACCCTTCCTCCCTAATGGAAACTGCAGAGAATCCGTTATCCTAAACGGTGTAACTTTCTCTAACAGGCCACCGCTCCCAGCGTCTGAATCGAATCAGCGCCTTATCGAAGAATATAGGAGTGCAGTAAATGGAGAACGGCCATCGAACTCGTCCGCGATTAACCATTCAGACGCACCCAGCAAGAGGCTGGTGGTGTTCGTCCTGACCGTCTCCTGTGTCCCTTAAATGTAGCCGCCGAAAACTGTAACCGTAAGCGCTCGAAAGTCGTTCTCGCTAAGGCCTTTGTCATACAACCGCTCACCCCGAGCGAAGCCTAATGATAAGCTCCCACATCGATCGCGCGAAGCGATGAGTCGATATGGGAGCCTATCACTAGGCTTCGCTCGGGGTGAGCGATGGTATGACATAGGCCTAAGGGACGTGGTTGACGCCTCTCTAATAGCGGCAAGGCGGTATGCCGCAAAATTCTGTTGCAGGCCTTCTTGATGATCTTATCGACAGCAAAGTTATGGCCCTTCAATCAATCTTCGTATTTTTCAGAGCAACCACTCCGAAACACGTTGAAGAGTGTTGCTATTTAAATTTCCACTCGAAGTGCAGGAGCAATATGGTCAGTTTATGGCAAAATTGCACAAAGCATTAAGCTTTAAGCTTCGTAGGGGGGCACTAAACATTCAACGCACTTTCTACAAATTCCACAATGCAGTTTCGTTTCGTGCTACAAATTTCTATTTGCTGTTTTTTAATGCGCTTTAAAATTCCCAAACACTGACAGGCAGAGCTATGCTCCAACTGCTTTCAAATTTTTAAGAGAGCCCATGTGTATAATAGAGTCTTAGATTACTCAGAATAAGGTTTAAGCAAGCTCAGTATCCAGCTATGCGCATCTGGTCTGCACCTGGGGTGTGCATCTAACGGAGAAGCGTTTAACAATTTTAACGAATTAATGACACTTTTACATATCCTCAAGGAAACCCATTGTGATTTTTTAACATCTAAGCTTTATCATAACTTTACCGAAGACTACGCAAATGAATTCGGAAAATGACCAGTTTGACTTGAAGAGTGTCCAGTTTTAATCAAAAGTGATCGGTTTTCTTTGAAAACCGCCATTCGGACGTGAAATTGGCGTGTATGTTTTTCATTTAAGACAATGATACGCAGCAAGTAGCGATTTTCTTGAAAAACTTCGTCGAGAAAATTTAGCGACCAAACAGATGTTAACGCACACCTCTGCTCTGCAAAGCGACGCTATCAGCTGATGAATGTGCGCCATCCCTCGTAGACACGTCGGCCAGCAACACCCCAACACCAGAGGAATCGAACGCTCAGTTAGTCTGCTGCGCGGGACGAGACCTTGAGCGAGCGAGGTGCATGCGAGAGGCGATGCCTCCTCCGGCTGCACTATACAGGGCCACTCAGAATCTCGAAGCCCTCTGAAATTTCCAAAAACAAATTTTTGGGAGCACATATTTTTTTCGTGATCTGTGCATACATCCTCTAATGCTCTTCTGAATCCATTCTTATTCACACTATTTAATTCACATAAACTTCTGAAATTTTGACTGATAAGTAGATTGCGATATTTTTATAGAAGCACAAGTTTCTGGAAGAGTAGCATTGGAAGCGTTCCGATATTTCGGAAGTAACCCTAGGATGAACGATCGCCAGGAGCATTTGTCGACTAGGAATGACTTTCAGCCATTTGTGGCGAAATGGGAGCTGTAGAATGAATAAGGCGATGTGCAGGTCGTTATTCTTTCGCTCGTACTGTGCGGTCTTGCCTAGAATGTCCATATAGCCTGTGGTACTGATAAAGCAATTCGCTAGGCACTCCTGAGGTGGACCACACATGAGTTTATCCTTCTTCGGATGGAATCTCCAGTTCCGATTTCTCTGCGAAAGCGTAACCGCTAGATTGGCCATGGTATTTGATGGGACAGTTCGCATCTCTACTTATGCACAACTGCGTTCGGATCTCTGATCTCGGGTCTCACCTAAGCCAGCTAAGCCCTCGATATTCACGGCGTCGGGTAAACTGGAACCGTACTTGTCTAGAACACCACTAAAGTAAGAGTAAAATGGCTCACGCATTTTACTTACACGAAGTGACATCGAGACAAACCTACTTGTGCTTCACTTGCAACGACCAGCTGATGATCATGTCCGTGTAGCTTCGTTCGAGACAAGTATGGTACCAGTTTACCCAATGCCGTAAATATCGAAGGCTTAGCTGGCTAGATGAGACCCGAGCCCGAAGTCTTGATCCAAGTTTCACCTGAACCCAGACCAGCTTTGCGCAACATCAGTGATATTTCTTCTGAACCCGGACGCTTGTTGAACGACATCGGAGACACGTCTTCAGAAGACGAGTGTGTCAAAACCTTAGGACTTCTGGTACTAACGATAAGATTTCCACCGCAACGACTTCGAAACGGTCAAGCTTGATGCTCGAGAATGGAAGTGCTAGGCCACTGTGGCTTCGATTTTATGGAGGTGGTCTGCGGATTAGTTCTACGCGAGGATTGTTTCGTGCTTTCTCTGGTCTTCAGAATCCCTCACCAGGTTGATTTTCCAGGTGCAGCCTCGACAATGTGGAGAGTCGCATGCAGCATGCACATTGTTCTACCCTTAAAATTTAAAGATTGTCTAGCAGCCTTCGAATCAATCAAAATGAGTGCATCTTTTATTATTCATTTTTCTTTTTTCGTTGCAATTTTCAATTTTTTATTTGAAAGAATTACATGGCACGACATACACGTTATTCTACCGCAATGAGCATCATGTGATGGATCTGAAATTGAAGTCTATAGGATTTCGAGCTCTAATTACTACTAGTGGAATGAATCCCTACCCTACAAAATATTATGGCACTATTCACAGAACCTTAAACGATGGCTTGATTTGTCGTGGACAAATTCTATTTAAAGGAATATCTTTTGTATACTTTCGAAATACAGAGGTGAAATTGTGCAATATATGTATAATTTCAAGCTCGGTTTATCATAGGAGGAAGAAATCAAGATTTTCCGCGATCATCCATATCATAAGGAGGTCGTACTCAGAAGAGTCGTTTTTCATGGAGGTACAATTTTTTCAATCTGGAAGAGACGACGCATATATGAAAACTTGCATTCCCTAAAATTTCAAGCTTTTGCAATATTAAAAATGTTGATGTGACAATCCTCTATATTATTACTCTTTATTATTCACCGCGGATATAGCAATCCGGGCTTGAAAATTTACGTGCTAGAATTTCCTTTTCTTCTGTCGACTCCTTCAGCAGAATTTTGTTTTTATGAAAAATGACCACTTTGAGGACGACCCCCTTACCACACTTGCAGCAAGGCTTGATTCTCTGCTGTTTGAGTTAGGGCTCAAAATTTTACAAATTACAGGTGCAACTTCACCGTTTAGCATCGTCTTCTTCAGATGAGCAATTAATTTTCGTGTTAAGCCAAGCCATCGTTCTGTAATAAGTTGTAAAAACGCACTAAAAGCCTTTAAACCCCTGAGCAATTGGCATCCATATTTTACAAAGTTCAGTTTCGTGTTATTATGTCGCTTGATCAGAGAGACAAATGCGTCTTGCCATGACATTCTGCCAAAATTGTAAAATTTGAGTCTGTCCTTACTGATTCGAAGACTGCTCCCAGAAAATCTTTACTGCTTAACCGTAGAACAATCAGCATTCGAACTGTGGGATATGTGATTCAATTCCGTGTTCATAGCATGTCCTCTTCAGCTAACAAAGCTGCGTGTGATTCTCCACAATGACGAAGCGAAACCTGGAAAGAACAACGTACCAACATGTTGTAAGAGACACCGAAATTTCCTAAAAGACGAAAACAGATAAGAAATACTACGTGGAGGAGACAAGGGGACGGGGTCGTGCCCAAAAGGGAGGTCGTAATTTTTCGGCAGAAATCGAACTCCTTGCTCAACCCTGCCCGAAGGACAAACAAAGAAACACTGACATTAAGGACGTTTTTGTCATCAGCACTCCAAAGATGTGTATCATTACCATTATAACAAACGTAGTCTACTGGAAAGAAAGCAGCAGTGACATTCGTGAGGTTATTTAATAAGGGCGCGTGCAGCACAGTCGGAGGAGGCGTGACTGTCGCGTGCACCCGATACCAGGTTCCTGGTTCGAATTTTTTGCCCAGGCCAACCAAGCCTTCCATCCCTCCGGGGTCGGTGAATTGGTACCAGACTTGTCTGGGAAGGATAAAGCGCTGACTTGTTCATCGGCTGGCCACCGCAAGTCATTGTATGGCCAAATACGCATTCATGTCGCCTCCACGACATCCCGTAGAAGTATGTAGAATGCGCTGGTGCATCCCAGAGGGGATTGAGTAACGCCGTCCTTATCCTTATCCTATTCAATAAATTCTTATATCTACTAATTTTGTTTAACTATTTATTTATAGGCCTAAAGTCGACTATCTCGAGGAAGAATTTGTTAGATGCGTGCAGCTCGAGCACTCTCTAACACGATGATCGTGCTCAGCACGAAATCTGCTTCGCTTTTCGTCTCAGGCGTGTGACGTTCCGTTCTATACACAATTTGAAACAGGACGCTGACCGCTATAAGTCTTTCCGGTGGGATATCCATGTACTTTTAAGCGAACGAGATGCGAAGGTTTCTATAGTTAGCATCTTTCCGTGTGGCTCTGTGATCTGTGAGAGGCTATTATACGTCGGAAGATGCAGCGTCCGAAGCCTATTGGAACAGAAAGTGATCATACAAGCAGAATCGGAGCAGAAGACCTCATCGAAGTGCATTGCTATTTAGATGCCTCATCTACGTTCTAAGACGACGAGAACCCTTTTAAATTCCTCATCACAAATCAAAGGATGCTGTGCCTATCGTGGCTATAGACACACCCTAAAATGGACGGTATTTTAATAGATTCTGCACAAGCAAACGTATAATGTTGATAAAAGGACAATCGGAGTAGTGGAAAATCGCTGACAGCTCTCAAAATCCCTTCTGACTTGGAAAATCCGCGGAACCTGACGCAGGCGTATAATAAGTGTAAACGCATGTCAACTCAGTTTCTGGTAGATTAATATGTGTCAGAATAGGAAGTGGGTTATAACTACCCTTTATATAATATGGCAATAGTCATAGGATATGTGTCGACATGGATACTTGTAACACCCTGCATTATTGAGTAGGCATCTAATTTCCTCTCAATATATGCTGGTTCAGGGTCGTCGACAGTGTATCGCGTTCCTCGAGAATTTCTGACAGAGCCCTATGACTGCCTATTTATAAGGACAGAACGAAAGCTCCCAAGTTTCGAGCTCTAGAAAGTGCGCGGCGAAGAGACAGTGGATTCGAAATCCACTAATTGCTTCATCGCGAATCTTTTTTTGCTCACTTTTGCTGAAGCTGTTCCACACTTGGAACGAAGACGGCTTCATAAATTTTGATGCGTGGTTGTCCTCGTATATAACAAATCGTGTGTGTATGTGCCTGTGTACGCATGTGTGTATATGTGTATGCGTGTATATGTGTGAGTGTATGTGTATATGGATGTGGATGTGGATGTAGGTGTGTATGTGGGTGAATGTGTATATGTGTGGGCATGTGTGTATGTGTGCGTTTGTGCGTCTGTGTGGCTCAGTGTGTTATCGGTTATCGTTTATCCATTTGTTGCGGATGTCATTTGAGCGATCCGAAACTTCAGCGCTGGGGTAATCGAGGTCGCTGACGGAGGGTAATTAAGCAAATGTCAGCCTATGACTCCACTTTCATGAACCAAATGGAATCTCTGCTAAACTTCTCAAGTGACTATAGCAGCCCCAGAAACATTGTTTTTGGGCTCCAGGTATAAGCGAGCTTTCGGCACTCGCTCCTCCTCGAAATTCGGCTTGCCTCAGTCCGACTTGTACCCAGTATTGTTAGATAGATTGAGTGATAAGTGATGGGACACCTTCTTTATCTTTTCCCTTTTCGTCTTTGCCTAATCAATTTTAATCAGCATCCACTAGCAGAGTGAACAAAATCATCACAATGAACGATCCGATTCCATCCAACTCCACCATTCGAAACGCTACCGTACGGATGTCGAAAAATTGGAAAGTCGTAACGTCGATGTCTTCCAACCTTTCAAAGTGCATGTCGGACAGGAGCGGTTTCAACCCGCACATATGGTAGGTAGCGGTTTCGATGGCACCATTTCAGGCGGGTACGACGTGGAGTGATGGCCTAGTCAATTTCGGCCCACTGGTGGCAAGTCGCTAAGGTAGTGTGGTGTGCTGCAGGCTTAACCGAGAAATCAGAAGGTGTGATTGGATAGACTGATCATCGAAGGGAAAAAGTCAGGTTGATATCGTTCATATGACCTCTTAGCATCTTCAGGACCTTTACCGGTAGCAAAGTTATCACTTTTCAAGTAGTGCTTACATTTTCAAACAGCTTCGTATTCTGTGAGATAGGGTGCTCTCAATGTCAATGAAACCGGTGAGTGTCTAGCCACACAGTATAATACAATACCGGTAATATGATTTGGTCAATTGCCGAAGAGAACGCTTTGGAGCGTTCCAACGGCTTTTTAAAATAACTTTTTTTTAAAACAATCACTTGCAAAAGAAACACATATTTGAGCTCAGCAGCTCGAGCTCTATCTTCTGACATAAAAATCAGAAGAGTTGAACAATGCATCTAGGCCGGACTTAATCAATAGAGTGGGCCCGAGGAAACTTATGAATATTTAGCGATCTTAAGGATTCCCAGTGTGAATTCAAACAAAAACAGTCTCCTCAAACAGGTGACTGTTAAGAGGAGTTTGCGTAGAAAGAGAGTTAGTGTCTACCGACAATTAGCAACATATACCAAATCTTTGATCCATCAGTTTTTGTGTCTGAAAATTCACTTACCCGAAGCTGTGTGAAGACTGCCTCTGCACTCATTACACACCTAAAACCACAGGTGCAGTTATTTATCCTCAAACCTTTAAAACGCGGAGCACTTTCAAAGATTTCCATAAACCAGAGTGCTTGTGCTAATAGCATCCGCAGGGAGGTTACCACTATGATTTTTTGGGTGCACCTACATTTGTGACGCGCACTTTGTTCCTTGAGATGTCCTTTTAATCGGTTACGGTACAGAAAGCGGCTTACATACATCGATTTGAAGGTCGTTCCAAAAAATATTGTATCGCACTTACGATTAGTAGGAAACTAGTAAAAAATGAATACACTAACGAAGAGGTAGAGACAAAGGAGCACGATACGAAATTTAAAAAAAACATATCCTTTACATATGTTGTGTTGTCAGAGTTAGCGAAGTGGACAAGTAGGAGATGATGAAGAAACAGAAATGCAGACAGATGATGTACAGATGTCACAACAATGTGCTAAGATGCTGGAAACGACTTGAAACGATAAAATGACTATCACACGCAAGCAATAGAAAATCACGAAAAAAAGCTACATATTTTTTAGGACACGGCAGATATGTAGACAATGATATATGAGTTCTCGTCGGATGCCCTTTTCCGCTTGCATGTTAATTTGAAATCCATGAGCATGGAGAGGAATAAACAACTGAAACGCAACAGCGTTTAGCTTATTGCCAGCTTACTGCTGCTTTGATGAGATCGTACGTATGTTCTATGTATTCTCCGACGTGTGCCCTATATACTCGTAATAAATAAATAAATAAATAAATAAATATATGCTACTTATGCTACATTATCATCTCTGATACAGCGTTTATGTCATTTGAAGTTTAGCTCCTAATTCTAGGAAAGAGGAACGTGTTTGGAATTAACGTAGATCTGTCGCGATAATCTCTTCATGTGCCACTAGTTCAATAGCATTGATAGTAGTTCACGGAGCCTCGATGAGCTTTTCACAGCGCTATTGAACCCTGCCCAATCACTGGTTCTGATCCAGCCCCAATTGAAGCTGTGTTTAGTCAGTGTGGAAAAGTAGTAGGAGCGACCACCTCATTCTCATACTTTCACCATTAAGTTACTAGTTTCAGCTTCTGTGTAAACAAGCGTCTAATGCTAACGTTATAGGTGACACTAGCGCAGCGAAAAACCAATGAAGGCCCCACTGTTGGCCCAAAAGTCCCGAACAGCTAGGCTATGTTTAAGAGATATGGTTTTGCGACCAAACGATAGAGTAGCTACTTGGATGCCTCGTTGCAACTTCCTTTCTGAAGCTGTAGTGCTTTGCGTAGCGAAGATTTTGCGAAGGTTTATCTTCACCTGATGACTGGTTTTTACCGAAAATTTACGGGTTATTATATTAATAGGAACGAAGGTCTGTGATAAGCGATAATCGTCTACAGCGAACTTGAAGAGTGCCACCAGAAAAGCATGGATCAGCTACCAGCTCGTCTATATCAATAGTTAGGTCGGTAATGAAATAAGTAGTGTTCCCAAGGCTCTTGAAGAGCCTGTGGATCACTTTCAGTTCAACTCTTCAGCCTTAACTGATTTCTAGTAATAAAGGTGTAGTTACCTTCATTTGAACCTAGAATTATGACGCGATCAGTATACATGGTAAAGGATGTCTAAGAGTTACAGCAGCCTACATTTCCTAGAAATATGTGTACTGTATGTAGTGCACCATGGTTGCTCTACATGTGCATAGAACAACCATGATACACTGTATATGTATGTACAGTACACATATTTTTTATGGTGATCACAACGCTAAAAATTTGGAGTGTTTAATGGAAGTTTGATAGAGTTTCAGTATGGAACTACATACTATATTTATGACAGACGCAGTATTCCTTTGTTTCTCGCTCCCAAATATGCGCCAAAATTGGAATAATAATAGCGGCCACAGTGAGCAGTGTAGAGGATTTTATTTTTCAACAGGATTGTTCGCTAATAGAGAGACTAGTATTATAGAAGAGAGGGATTCAGAAGGAAAGTTGCTTACGGCATTCGACATCTCCTGCTTTGCAGGGTTTGAAGAGAACGCCGTCTACGGAAGGATTCGCTACAACCTAACAGAATGCCTGTCAAAAATAACTGGTGAAACAAGGTTTTGTGCGGAGATAAGCGGTGACTGCTCTGAAAGCAAACGACTATGAACTACCCTTAATGACAAAGAGGATAGCTATGGCAAAGTGGTAAATAATGTTTGTTTATTTATTTATTTATTTATATACAGTGTTTTGTGCGCAACGATTAAGTAACAATGAAACAACACTAAACAAAATATTGTGAAACTCCAAACATCTTTAGCTTGAACAGCCTGCCACTGTTGCACTTTAAAGCGAAGTTCAAATATTATTTCTTCTCAGAAGTAAAAATTTTATACAAATATTTAACGTTATTCATTTGAGCAGCTGAACTAAGAATTTTAAAGAAAGTCTTACCGAAGTATTGTTCGTTTGTTGACACCCAGCACTGACGCCTATTTTCTCAACGATTGCCCGGGATCTCCAGAATCAGCAACTGGGCCTTTCCACGACTGCCGCAGTTCCTGACACGCGTACTCGCTGATGGCTTTTCCTTGATGGATTTGCAGAATCATCCTCATACTCCTCAGACGCGTTGTACCTGGCCACAAGATCGTAAACTGCTGATCTCGGGCACCCAAAGAATCGAACTATTTCAGCCGGCGAACGCCCAGTACGAACACTTTCGATAATCACGGCTCTTTTCTCTACCCTGCATTCGTCTGAAACACCGAGGCCGTTCTGAGGTTATGACATTTAGTAGAGGCTTCTGGCTTTCAATCGCGATCAAATCGCGAATTTGGCGCCCCTACAGTAAGGCAGGAAATTTGAATCCAGATTTGTCCAGGTTTAAGCGTCGCACCATGTGGTATATATATATATATATATATATATATATATATATATATATATTAACATTTTTATATGTTTATATATAGCGAGTTTCAAAAGTATGTATCTAGACCATTGTCACGGTATAGGGCGACCGCCTCTGTAAGCCACGCCCCTACATAGGTTGGAAGGTAGGCAGTCTCCCTAACTGCATTCTTGCTAGATGGTTGTTGTATATAATATAGACTAATAATAAAGGTTTGTAAATCCTCACTCCCAGGCAGGAGCATGACATGGAGGTCACGGGGAGATCCTTTTGGACTTTTGCTCAAAATTTCTAAAAGAAGTTATCAGTAGGGGAGACTCCGTTTTGACGGCCATCAAAACGTATTTATATCTCGAGATATACACACGCGTACGCACATTGCACATTTCTCACAAAGCATGCTGGCATGATTTTTTTATACTGAGCATGATCTTTTTTACCATTTCTACTTCTTGGGTTGTCTTTACCGTGGCGCATGAATGAGGCAGGGCATGTAACTTTACAGCTATTTTTAAGGAAGTATTACCATGGTTACATTATTGTTTACATTTTGTTCCACATTATTTTTCTTCTATACCGTACACACTTAATTACAATATTGCAGTAGAAAGGTTGAGTTAGCTTATTTTATGCTGCCTTTTTAAACTCTAATTATCGATTGCGAAAAGTACGATTTTCGCTAGTCGCATTAGCGATTTGAAGCGAACATCGTATTTTCCGACCTGGCGTCTTCAAAAACAACTGGGTGTTTGGGTGCTTCAAGAGAATGTACCCACTTACGAAAAATAAATTGTTTATTAAATAGGAAAGGCGATCGGACCACCATTACTTCTTATAACATCATACATCCTATCACGCATGCCCTTGACAAGGCTCTGGATTATTTTATCTTCGATAGTGTACCAGGCTGTCAAAGTCGCCGCCACGTCATTCAAAGTCCGGCTACTCCGCTACCTGAATGCTATGACGGTGGAGCCAATCTTTGGTCGACCTGCACACATGGACTACAGCGATGCCGTGCCGCAGAACATGTGTCTGGCATCTTCTGCCTTTCAAGAAAAGCAGAGGGATAGTCTCCAGAACATCTCAATACTCCAGACTGAACATGCGACACGATGGAGGACTACGCTTCAGGTTTCCGCTGCTGCAGAAGCCGGCAAATGTCCTTAACACGTTGACGACGAGAGCAATTTTCGCGTGCCTGACCCGGGGGACGAAGCGCGCTGCACGAAGCACAATCGCACAATTAACCCAGGCTTCGTCCAAGGAAAATTTGGGCTGCTAAGCGCAATGCTAATGTTCATCTCAACAGTCACGGCTAGTTACCCCACCCCGTCCTTAACTAGGGTGGCTATATCAGGGCCAATAGTTTTATCGAACTTCGTCCGAACTTTGAGAAGTTATTTGATGTGCTGATCACGGATCTCACATTCGCTTTTCAGAATCCGGTTAACTACGCTAAGATGCGATAAGTAGCGTTACGTAGAGTGGCAAAGGACGGAGAAGTGGGTCAGATTTTGCTAAAAGTTTATCTAGGAAGTTATTTTGGTTCCACGGTGTCTGTGGTGATGTCCGTTCCTCCACGTGTTGCCAAATGGGGTGAAACTGCCCGCTCTGCGAACTAAACCGAACACGGACATTCGATTGCAGGCGACAGGCCGCCCTACGAACACCCATGTTACATCACATGGTTCATGACAATGCAAGTTTTTCTTGATAGTGCGACGGTGTCCGCGGAGCTGACGCGCACTCGCAGAGCCCGGCAAGTGTGTAGTATGGAGGGTCCCTGATGCGAGGACGGCATGGGGGGCAATCGAGCTAGTCCGAAAGTCCCTAACGGAAGCAGGACCCGCGTGGCAACGCTGAATGTGGGTACGTTGACGGGCCGCTCGTGCGAGTTTTTTGAAGCACTGGAGCGTAGAAGAGTTGATCTCTGTGCGGTGCTGGAGACGAGGTGGTCCTGCCGCAAGACAAGGGACATAGGACGTGGCTTCAAAGCCGTTCTATGTGGAAGTCCCAGGACCACCAGTGGTGTCGGAATAATCGTCTCCGAACGATTTCGTGACTCGACTGTAAGCGTCGAGCGCTTTGACGATCGATTGATGAAGATCGTTGTCCCCGCTAAGGGTCGACTCTATCACTTCTTCTCTGCGTATGCTCCGCAGCAGGGGTGTGCGTAAATGAAATCCGAAACTTCGTAAATCGTAACTAGACTAGAGCTTCAAAGTTGGTCTCAGAGAAAACTGTCTCTGCATTACTCCACCAGTTTGCAAGAGACGTTGTTTTTGTGCTTCGTACCAAACAAACACCTTCGCCCTTTTTTAGTATATAAATTGAATCATGGCTTTCAGTGAAGAAAATTCTTGCTTATTGGTTAACCTTGTGAATAAGAAAATCACAGGCGACCACATAAAATAGTTCGCTTATCACAAAAAGGTTCTATAGTATGTAGCTTCAAATTTTTGTCCTGAGATTCGACATAGGGCGTTACGTTAGGTACCTTCCACTGCTGTAGGAGGCGAAGCGACGCGCTCGATTACCGTAGGCTGAGCGGGTTCCGCTCCCGCCTCGGACGAGATTTCACTACGAAATTAGGCGAGTTGAGCAGAACTCGCATTTTCTCATTTCTTTTGTGCAAGTTGAGGGTCCGACCACATGCCGCCCTCCTTGATTTTCTACATTTCCTTACTCTTCGACGGTTTCATAGGTTTCGCTCAGGCCATTTTTGCTTTGCTTGTTTCATAGTTTGTTAGTTGAGTGCAGACCTTATTTGCATGTGAATGTGGTTAGTACGAAATGTATTCCCTTCGTTAAAGTGTATTATTGGGATAAGGCGTAGCAGGAGTCACTCAGCTTCTGAAAGCATATGAAAATTAGAATATCAACGAGAAAGAAGGGCGAAAAACGAGTAAATTCTTCACTCTTCAATTACAGGAAGTCTGCTTCGGCGCATATGTAGATCAAACAAGTGCGGTTGGTCTGATTTCAGTTGCTGTGGAATCATAGAGAGGTAGCGTAATGTAGCAAGTGCTCGCCTAGGTATGACCGGAATACGGCCGGACTCCTGGGTGCTATCCTCTCTTCAGGTTGCTCGAGAGTAACTTCCGCATACTGGAACTCACACCATAGGTATACTGAATGCCAACGGCTGCACTTTTACTGCCTATGTCAAATCATTTTTTGTCAACCCTAGTTAAACACTTCGACATTATATTTTGTTTCGCCATACCGGCACTTTCTTTTTACTTCAATATTTTTTAAGCCTTTGGCTCTTTTGAAAGATCTGCAGAAATAATTTTGTTAATCCGTTTGCAGTTCATAGTTTCGTCCAAAACGCTCCAACAATTTGTTGGTGTTAGTTGTTTTAAAGCCGATTACTATTTTTTTATTGTCTCTTCTGTGTTTTTAATGGCGCCTCTTGGTGCAATAATGAATGAATGAATGAATGAATAGTCTGTCCTGTTTATCCGCTATACCTTGTCCGAGGAGTGCTCAACAACCCGCCACGCTACAGAAATCGGGGGGGGGGGACGTGCTACCGTACTACCTCTAAATTAAGCAAATAGCACTCGTTGTGACTCGATGTCAAAGCTGATTTCCTGATAAAAATTACGCGCTGAACCAAAAATAAAGGGAGTGCGCACGAAGAAAATGGAAACATGGCAATCTCCAATGTTCTAGATAAGCTTTGGTACTAGAAGTGCTACTACAATCTATTATATATTGACCTATAAATACAGAGTGTCCCCGAAAACATCACTGTGCCTTACACAACGTTTTGCGTTGTGCGAAACTAAAAATTTTACGCAATGCCTATGTTATAATACGGCGACGCGTCGGCGTATAACGAAGTATAACAGGCTAATTTGGATTCATTATGCATTCCTATCAAGGCGGATAACCACTCAGTACAAGATGACCCCTGAGCCGTTTTGCGCAGAGGCTTTGATAAAAAGTAAAAATTGAAATGGGTGGGGGTTTCCTACCTCAAACCGCCTCATAGCATTGAACCGCAGCAGAGAATCATGAATAATGCAAAGGCTTAATAACTATTTTTGCACCCTTTCTTTAAACTGTCACATCTTCGACGGTATGCAAGCTATACGCGAATTTTTGAATGATCGCGGAGTAATGCCTTTCAATCGAAACTAAATTTCGGAGCGTACCAGAGCTGGCATTGCGCAGCTCCTTGAGGAATTTCCGCATTTCCACGTTTTCATCACAAGATAGCTATCGCTGTTTCGAGATGCACCATGCAAGACTCACTTTACTACAATTGACCTTCACAGTATTTTAATGCCGTTTCAGCATTCATGATGCATTTTCCCGCACCATTCAAAGACATGTTTGTCCTTTATCAGTTGTAAGCAAATCTGTCAACAATTTACCTAGAAAAGGAGACCTTCGTTGGGCCAGCCGAGGAATCGAACTATCTTGCTCGAGCACCTTTCTGCAGTATCACTCATCTAGACTCCAAAAAGCTGATGAAAGCAAGACCATGAAATATTCTACACATTCTGAACGCCTACCGGAGGGTCTACTGTCAAAAATTATTTTAAGTATGCTCAAACTGGAGCGCGCCAGATGTGAGTGTCTGGTGATCAAAGATCACATTTACGAAAATTTACGATTTACGACCCCAAATGTTGTAAGTCGTAAATCGTAAAAATTTTTTCCAAAATCGCCGTAAATCGTAAATCGTAAATCGTAATTACGCACATCCCTGCTCCGCAGACTGGCTGCTCCAATCAAGCCAAGGATGAGTTTTGGAACCTGTTTAATGAGAAGACAGCAGAGGTACGTCGAAAGATGTCATCATGTCGCTGGTGACCTTAATGGGCACGTAGGTGCTACGAAAGACGGGACAGCTGTCGTGGTGGTTTCGGATACGGATCAGGTAACGCCGATGGTGAGCGCATTCTTGATTACGCGGAATCGCATAACCTCACCATAGTGAACACCGTCTTCCGAAAACGCGACTCGCACCTCATCTCATACTACATGGGAACACCAAGACGCAGATAGACTTTGTCCTTGTGAGAGATCGCGACCGGAGTCTTGTCACAGACGCGAAGATCGTGCCGTATGAGGTGGTCGCCTCACAGCATCGACCGCTGATCTGCACTCTGAAGATTGCCCCTCCGAGGCTGAAGCAGGTCGAACGATGCGGTGCAGCAAGAATCAAGTGGTGGCGAATGAGAGAGAAGGAAGCAGCTGTGATTTCTGGTGTGCGGCTAGCCACAGTCACGACTGTCGATGAAACTTGAAAGAAAACGGCTGACGCGATTCGTCAAGCTGCACAGTCGGAACTCGGCATTACGAAGCCTGGGCGACGGAAGGTCGACAAGCAGGCATGGCTGTGGACAGATGACGTGAAAGCAAAAGTGCGAGAGAAGAAGTCGCTTTATCATGTGTTCTTCGGCGAAAAGACGGCCGATAACTGGCGGAAGTACCAGGAAGCCAAGAAGGCTGCAAAGAAGGCCGTGGCAGTTGCAAAAGCCGCTCATTATGGAGATGTCTACTGAGAGGTCGAATCGCGCGATGGTGAGCAGTATTTGTACCGACTTGCTAGACCCGCCATCGGTAGACCGAGGATACTGGGCCCGACGAAGTGGCGGCTATCTATTTATGGAAATCCAAGTACTGTTACCCTGCTGAGTGGTTGGCGAGGTTCTTTAATCAGGTTGTGGCGGAGAAGAAAGTGCCTGAGTGTTGGCGCCAGAGCACGACGATTCCGATTTGGAAGAAGAAGGGAAGTCCTGCAGACTGCTCCAATTACCGTCCGATTCGCTTTTTTTCCGCAATTCGCAATACTTGATATCGTCCAGCTTTCCAGCAATCAGTGTGGCTTCGTAGCTGGCTGTGGCACCGTCGATGCCACCGTCTCCTGTTTGGGAAACACCGCGAGAAACAGAAGCCAGTGCGTATCGCCTTTCTCGACATGGAGAAGGTCTTTGACCGCGTACCGCGAGAAGTGATATGGTACCCCTGCGACACTATGGAGTTCCCGAAGAGCTCATAGAGTGGGTGCGAATTCTCTACTCTTGCCCAAAGAATCGAGTTCAAGCTGCAGGTGGAACCTCAATGGAGTTCCCCATCTCTGTCGGGGTGCACCAGGGTTCTGCGCTTTCCCCACTCCTCTTTGTTTCGTTATGGATGCCATTACACGAGATCTTCAGAAGCCCGTCCCCTGGACGTTGCTTTATGCCGATGACGTGATGCTCGCTAGCGAAGATAAAGGTGAACTAGGGCGAGAGCTGCAAGCTTGGTGTGATCGCTTGGAGCGATTTAGACTCAAACTGAACGTGAAGAAGACCGAATACCTAACGACGGACGTTACTGAGTCCAGCTCCATCAAGGTTAACGGCATCGAGCTTCCACGCACTGCGGTCTTTAAGTACCTGGGATCAGCAGTCGCGTCTAACGGCAAACTGATGGTCGAAGTGAATTCACGCGTGAGTGCAGCTTGGTCCAAGTGGCGTTCGCTGACTGGTGTGCTCTGCGATTGGAAGATACCAGAGCACCTGAAGTCGAAGATCTACAGAGTAGTCGTCCGGCCAGTAGCCATGTACGGCGCTGAGTGTAGGCCAGCGACCGCGGAAGTTGAAACGCGCCTCAGCGTCATGGAGGCGAAGATGCTGCGCTGGATGGCTGGAGTCACGCGCATGGACCGCATCCGAAACGATGTCATTCGGCAGAAGTTCGGTGTCGCGCCGATAGCTGACAGGATGCGCGAAGCTCGCTTGCGATGGTACGACCACGTTCTACGTGAAGGAAGGCAGCGTCGGCAAGATAGGCCTTAACTTCGAGGTAATAGGAAAGCGGCCCAGAGGGCGCCCGAAGCAGCGCTGGGCTGATAGGTTACATACAATACCGCGCGCGTCGCGCGGTCAAAAAGACGGTTTGCGACGGAAAAATCCGTCGCAAACCGTCGCATGCTCATAACTCCTTTAATGTTGAGTTGTTTCAAAAACTATTGGAACCATTCGATTCGTCTTCTCGAGGTCTACAAAACCATGTATGAAAATTTACCAGGCTTCCGCGTTTTCACCGTGGGTGGCCTAAAAAAATAACCGCAGCAGGCTTTTGCGATTGGAGCACCTTATTTTCCAGGACGTGCAGTGTTTTCGGAGTATGCCAAGCATGGCGTGCGTTGTCACTGCTCTGTCATGCCTGGAATGTTACAAGAGTGCGCCGCCGTGCACAATGCATATATGCATATAAGATCGAACCTATCAATCGAATGGGCGGAAGCAGGTCCACTGGGTTTCTATCCTCGCTTGATGGAAAATGTAAAGCCTTCAAGACTATCTTGCACTGTTTGAAAAATTTTATAAGAAATTTCCGGCCGTCCTACTTAGGATTTGCTCCAGTCAGTCCGACGAGCGTTTGGAGTGCGCCGTGTGCAATGCTTATAGAGATGAAAATATCAATCGAGTGCGTTCGAACTGGTAGAGTGAGCGTTTGGGGAGTTCAATCACCAACCGCCCTACTAGGAAATTGCTCGAATGCTGTTCAGCTAGCCTTTGGAATGCGCCGTGAACAATGCATATAGAATCGATCCTTTCAATCGAGGGGGCGACCGCTTGCAAATTACACGCAGAGGCGAGTTCGTAGCGCAATAACCCTCTCAAGTTCAAATTGTTTCGGCTGCAACTCGTGGGTCTTGTAGGCCGTAAAACGGTCTAGTGGCACATTAAATTAGAACGGTGTAGCTTAGGAACAGGCAATGTTACAGGGAGGCGAAAATGCAGGTGAGGCCTGTGTGACGCATTTTTTTCGAATTCGGTGGACCATTGCGGGAAGACCCGGCGAGCGAACGGCCTTCAAATGCGTGTGCAAACAGAGCGCTTAAGGTACTTTTCGATGGCGTTCTCAGAACTCCTCAGCTTCCTAAACTGCCTTAGCCTCAGCTGCCAGTTTAAACCGGCGAAAGATAGCGGTTAGAGTTTCTTGCACTCTTACTCGCCCAGGCTTGATTGTTCGATACTCTCAGTGGTACCGTTCTGTTCAGCATGAAAAGCGCTATCGAACGGTACCAATTTCTTGCGATTCTGGGAATATCGGTTTTTTGACAAGTTCATATCAAGGCGAGGCGGCTCAGCAGCGCGGCAGAAGGTCGATGACGTCATCGGAAAACGATGTCTTCGAATTGGGCCATGCTTGATACCGTTCGATAGAGCTTTTCATGCTGAATTGAACAGTATTGCTACGAGTAAGGAAAACTGTAATATGGGCGAGTAAGATCGAGGAGAACATCGACCATTATTGTGCTAAATTGAACGCGCGGGCGTGTTCTGAGCACGATAACTCTGTCATGTTTGAACCTTTCCAGTTGCAGCTTGAGACTTTTGTAGGCAGCAAAATGTTCTAGCGCTGCGCTGAAACACAGCAATGTAGCTTATGATTGTACAAAGTCACAGCGGTGCGAAAATGCAGGTTAGCCTTGCGTGGCACGATTTTTTTCCAAATTCAGTCGACACCTGCAAGAATACGCGGTGAGCTAACGGGCTACAAATGCGCCAGCGAGCAGAACACTGTGAGAAAAAGAGAATGCTTTAACAATTCCCTATCTGATTAAACTGCCTTAGCACCAGCTGCCATTTTCGGGCGGCGGAGTTTTATTAGGGGGGGGGGGGCAAAAGTAATGAGACAAAATGAAAAAAAATCTTAATCTCATTATAACTCAATTACAACTCAACGATGCTGAGGAATGTATTTGCCATTAAGGGCAATGACCTTGCTGTCATCGCTCAGCCAACTTTTTGATCCCATCCTTCCAGAACTGCTTGAGCCTGGTGTTGATCAACTGCTCGATATGGTTGTCAAGGACTCCTTGGGTTTTTGTGTCCCTTCCGACTAGGAAGTCCTGCAGGCTTAAGTAGTAGTGGTAGTTGCATGGAGAGATGTCCAGCGAATACGGCGGGTGAGGCACGTGAACGTAGCCCAGCTGGCCAAGCTTATCCGTGCTTACTTGTTCCCGATGGGGTGCGGCGTTGTCGAAGAGGAGAACCTTCTTGAAGCGCTGCGAATGAATAAGAGCGAGTCGCCGGCCCATCTCCTCTATTTCGTTTACCATGGCCTTGGAGTTCATCGCGGTGCTCTTGGGAAACAGCCTCCGGTAAACCGATCCATGGGCGCAGACCCAAAAGCTCCAAAGACGCTTCTCGCCGTGAATATCTCGCCGAACGAAAGTCGGTAACAGGTAACCAGGTCTCACTCAGACTCGCTGCTTGGCAGGGTTAAGGTAGAAGACGTACTTCTCATCCTGCGTGAATATTGAGCCCAGGATGCTCGGGGTTGGGAATTGGGGAGATTTGCGCGACACAGGTCGACTCGTCAGATTGGGGTTTCGGCATGAGGCAGGCTGGGGTTTTTGGCATGCTTCTGGAAAGGGCGGAAGTGGTAACTTTTCAGATGGCCTTCAGTAAGTAGCATACAAACATACAAATAAGATAAGCATGAAACCAGACTCCAGCCACGAGATATATGGAAACGGCATGGGGTGTCTCATTACTTTTGCCCCCCCCCCCCCCCTAATAGCGTTGAAGTTTCCCGCGCCATTATTTGCCCAGGTTTTGAGTGTTCGACATTCGCAGTGTACGGTTCTGTTCAGCATGAAGAGCGCTTTCGAGCGATATCAATATCGACCAATTTCAGAAAGATCGATTTTTTGACAATTTCCCATCGAGGACGGGGGCGCTCCAGGCCGAGCCTGCGCGAACGATGACGTCATCGAAAATCGAGGTTTTCGAAATTGGCCGAATTTTCTCGTCCAAAAGCATCTAGGGGTTATTTGGGGCGCTGATTACGAACCCGACGTCCGTCTTTGAAAATTCTGCCGATTTCGGTAGGCTTCGGATATTCTTCTGGATAATTAGAGGTGGTCGGGTCAGCACCACCGATTTTCCTCAAACTTCGTATAGGGGCGGGGACTTATTCGGGGTGCCGAACAGGATGCCGAAGTTCATTCGGGCGATTACGGCAGGAGACCGCCCATACCGATAACTGAGGGTGACCGGTGATCCTGATCCGACCACCCTCAAACGGGTAGTAACCTACTGAAATCGGCGGAATTTTCAAAAACGGACGTCGGATTCGTAATCAGCGCCCCAAATCACCGCCTGGATGATTTTGGACGAAGTTTGCACGAGGAAATTTGGCCAATTTCGAGAATATTGGCTTTCGACCTCATCTGACGTCATCGTGCGCGCAGCTCGGCCTAGGGTGCCCACGTCCGTCGATATTGTCAAAAAATCGATTTTTTTAAAAATTTGTCGAGAGTTACAACATTCGATAACACTTTTCAAGTTTTCAAGCAAAACAGAACGGTGTTATTGGAAATGTCAAAAACCCAAATATGGGCGAATAAGGGGGCAGGAAACTTCAACCGCTAAGTCCGCCGCCCTAAAACGGCAGGTGGTGCTAATGCAGTTTAGGCAGCTGGGGAGTTGCGAGCATATCGTCTTAAAGCACCTTTGGTGTTCCGTTCGCCGTTTGCTATGTTTCAGCGCACTGCGAGAACATTTTGCTGCCTACAAAACTCACAAGCTGCAACCGGAAAGGTTCAAACATGACAGAGTTATCGCGCTCAAAACACGTCTGCGCGTGCAATTCAGCACAACGGTTGATGTTCTCCTCGCTCTTACTCGCCCTTATTACAGTTTTCCCTACTCACAATAGAACCATTCAATTCAGCATGAAACGCTCTATCGAACGGTATCAAGCGTGGCCCAATTCGAAGATATCGATTTTCAATGACGTCAACCTCCGTCCGCCGCGGCCTCAGAAGACTGTTAGGCGGCCTCGTCCTCGATGCAAATCTGTCAAAAAATCGATGCTCCCAAAATTGGTCAAGACTGGCACAGTTCGATAGCGCTTTTCATGCTGAACAGAACGATGTCATTGCGAGTGTCGAAAACCCAAATCTGGACGAGTAAGAGAGCAAGAAACTCTAACCGCTATCTTTCGCCGGTTTAAACTGGCAGCTGAGGCTAAGGCAGTTTAGGAAGCTGAGGAGTTCTGAGAACGTCATCGAGAAGTACCTTAAGCGCTCTGTTTGCACACGCATTTGAAGGCCGTTTGCTCGCCGGGTCTTCCCGCAATGGTCCACCGAAATCGAAAAAAAAATGCGTCACACAGGCCTCACCTGCATTTTCGCCTCCCTGTAACATTGCCCGTTCCTAAGCTACACCGTTCTAATTTAATGTGCCACTAGACCGTTTTACGGCCTACAAGACCCACGAGTTGCAGCCGAAACAATTTGAACTTGAGAGGGTTATTGCGCTACGAACTCGCCTCTGCGTGTAATTTGCAAGCGGTCGCCCCCTCGATTGAAAGGATCGATTCTATATGCATTGTTCACGGCGCATTCCAAAGGCTAGCTGGACAGCATTAGAGCAATTTCTTAGTAGGGCGGTTGGCGATTGAACTTCCCAAACGCTCACTCTACCAGTTCGAACGCACTGGATTGATATTTTCATCTCTATAAGCATTGCACACGGCGCACTCCAAACGCTCGTCGGACTGAATGGAGCAAATCCTAAGTAGGACGGCCGGAAATTTCTTACAAAATTTTTCAAACGGTGCAAGATAGTCTTAAAGGCTTTACATTTTCCATCAAGCGAGGATAGAAACCCAGTGGACGTGCTTCCGCCCATTCGATTGATAGGTTCGATCATATACGCATTGCGCACGGCGCACTCTCTGAGCATTCCGGGCATGACAGAGCACTGACTACGCACGTCATGCTTGAGATACTCCGAAAACACTGCTCGTCTCATGCACTTCCTGGAAAATAAGGTGCTCTAATCGCAAAAGCCTGCTGCAGTTGAATGTTTTAGGCCACCCACGGCGAAAACGAGGTGTTCTTATAAAGTTTTATATATATATGTTTGTGTAGATCTCGAGGAGACGAAGCGAATGGTGCCAACAGTTTCTCAAACAGCTTAAAATTAAAAGAGTTATGAGCAGGCGACGGTTTGTGACGGATTTTTCCGTCGCAAACCGTCTTTTTGACCGCGCGACGCGGGCGGTATTGTACGGACTTGAAAGTAGCTGGTGTCCACCCCGATCTAGCGCTGGATCGGGAAAGGTGGCGTCATGACACTAGAATAGCGGACCCCGCCACGAAGCGGGACAAACGCTGAAGAAGGAGAAGAAAATGATGACAAATCGAACCCCCGTTTTTAAAACTGCAGCCAACTGGCGAGGGTATGTTGCGATAGATATGGGTAACGCTCACCAGCGCATACCTACCGTCACATACCCTGGAGACGGCCATTCTGCCTTGTGGAAAGACGCAGCTCTAGATTGAATAAGAGAAATTGAATGCATTTTTTGAAAACGGCGGTAAGATCTGCTTTCAGCTTCTCAAACAAATCCTACACCGATTTTGGATAAAGTCAGTGGTATTGACAGGTCTATCCATTATCCATTAACCACCCGTAATCGTCCAAAAGGACATTGGTATCGTGTTCAGCATTCGAAATAGGCTCTCTGGACGAAGACTGGATGGAGCGGATATTATTCTTGTAATAGTAATATACCGTCGCGCACCATTGAGCGACATTCTCGTCAACGTGTTAATGATCCGCCTCCAAAGTGGCGACCGTTGGGGCTTCTCGCAGGTCTCTCCAATAATGTCGGGAAAATTCAATCTAAATGGTCACGATGGATGCTGACATTACTGGAGAGACCTGCGAGAGGCCTCCATGGTCGCCACTTCGGAGGCGGATCATTAAGGACATGAGCCGTTTTCTGCAGGAGCGGAAGTTTGAACTGTAGTCCTCCGTCGTGTCGCATGTTCAGTCTGGAGTGTTGAGGTGTTCTGGAGTCTAGCCCTCTGCTTTTCATGAGAGGCACACAGGATGCCAGACACATGTTCTGCAGCAGGACATCGCTGCAATCGATGTGTGCAGGTCGACCAAAGATTGGCTTCATGGTCATGACATTCAGGTAGCGGACTAACTCACCTTTGAATGACATGACTGCGATTTTAACTCCCTGGGACACTATCGAAGATAAAATCATACAGAACCTTGTCAACGGCACGCATAATAGGTTGTATGATGTTATAAGTAGTAGTGGTGATCCGATCGACTTTCCAATTTAATAAAACATTTGTTCTTCGTAAGTGGATGCATACTTTGACAAACCCAAACACCCTATCTTTGTTTTCAGGAATATCTGATTCTCGAGTGAGACGAACAAATCTTCTGAAAGTGAAGGCCTACCTGTTTTCGACTGGGAGGAATCTAGTGGAACTGGAACAGGCATTCAGAAATGAACACGAAACGAGATGTAGGCAAATTATGAGATGGATACATACTTCTGAAACGTGTATTTATTAATATATATCAACACATATAATAATAATATATGCGTATGAAAAATCGTCTTACTGCCGAGGCTTATACGAGGATTTTCGACACATTCTGCTATGAAGTGCGATGTCGGCCATCCGGTCTCCGCCCATTTTTATAATACTCTGTCGCTGTCGATCTCACCATGTTGTCTATCGTGACGCTGTGATTCAACTTGAGATGTAATAGCTCGATCTCCTCCTTTGGTAAGAGAAGCAGCTAAAAAGGAGATGGCAGCATGTCCACTGTCATCCTTGCTACCTACAAACCTTCGAACCGGCTCGAAATCGCTCAGAATATTTGATTGACTACGCGATCCAAATTCAAAACTGAATGTGAGATTGGGGTCGCGTTATAGCGCACACTTAGCAACTTTATGGAACTTTTACGGACAAATTTTCTATGACAAATTTGGACTGGACTGCAAGGTGCGATTTTTTATAGATATCACACATCAACCCATTTAGCTCCATCTACATCAAGGGGGATAGTTGATGTCATAGCTGTCACTTGGTTCACCATTGAAGTCTTCTCTAGGAAATCCTCTAGTGAGAAGTTAACGCACTTCATGTTGTAACTTATACTGCTACTGTTGCTTCCATTTATCTGCTCAATGATTAGCAGAGGTGCGCTAGCGACAATCAACCTTTGTTGGCGGCCTCGTATCGAGAACATGAACTGCTCTCCATGTTTGGCCTTCCACGTGGCATTGTAAAGGAGGACTACCACGATTGTGCTCGCTTAGCATACAACTGAACCATTGCTCCTAGAAGGACTTGATACCATCTCATACGCTTCAAAAGCATTGTATGTAGATGCACATGTACATATACATATTCATACATGTACGTAATATTATGGAAACTATGCCTTCGCCGTTCTTTACTTTGGTTCTGAACATCGCTGAAAGTTTTTTGCAAAATTTTATATATCACTCTTAAGAGAATGATTTGTTCTTTCAGAAAATATGTCTTTTCCAAATTCGGTCTTTGTCATTTTAGGTAGTTAAAGTGGAAAGTCATAAAAAGAAAATGACTTTCACCGACAACTCTTCTTTACTTAAGTTTCAGCTTTTTGCAGAACGTTAAACACCATTCGAAAGAAGACGATTTCCTCTACATACAAGAACGTCTTTCTCTTTCTTTATTTTGATTTTCGTTAACCTTCAGGGTGTTAGAGTAAAGTGTCAGAGAAACAGTTTATTTTTGCCAACAGTTCCTACTCTTTGGTTAATTTTTCACTGCATTTTGATGTCCTAAAAATTAGCAGATTTCAGAATTATTATAAAAGAAACATACTAAAAGTCATTTCTGTCCTTTTCTCAAAACTGACAAAAATCACTATAAAAAATAAACGCAACACATGCTTCGATAAAGCAAAACGTTCTCCTTCGAGCGACGTATAACTGTGTCCAAAAAATTAACCAAAGAGTAGGAGCTGTTGGTGGAAATAATTTATGTCGTTCGGATACTCTACTTTAGTGCTCCGAAAATTAAAGAAAATCGAAATATTCGATAGAACCCCAACAAAGGCTTGTAGAGCAGAACATTTTCTTCCGAACGGTGTGCAATGTTGTGCAAAAAATCCCAAACTTAAACAGAGAGAAGGACCTGTCAGTGAAGATCATTTTTCTTTCCGTGACTTCCATTTAAATGGCTTGACATTGACAAAAAATCAAGTGAAAATAAAACAGAATATTTTTTTGGTAGATCACTTTAGATTACTATATAACATTATGAAAAAAGCATAGTGAAATTCAAAATAAAATTAAAAAATGGCGGGAACATAGTTTCTAACTTAATATACAGACACACAACAGCGGACCAAAAACTTCCATTGACTTATCGCTGATGACCGCTTTGGGTTGATCTAGATGCAGAGCTCCAAAGCAATAAGGGTTCTTTAACAGCTGCAGAAGGCAACAAATCAGTTCGAAGCTACATATGTGATCTTCTACTAATTTTGCACGAGGCGCTAGGCACTCGAAAGCACCCTGAAAATCGGCTCCGCCCGTTAGGGAATCAGGAGAGGCTCTCCTAATGCGTACACTTCCGTTTGACGCCTTCCAAATGTCTGTTGTCTTTGTTTTTCACTTTGAAAAACGAACCTCTCGTCAAAATACTGTGCTATTAGCACTATAAACCGTTAGCTGAAGTAATCTTTGCTTTTGGAGGATTAAAAAGGCAACCGACTGCTATTTATTGTTTTCTCGATTCCTTTGCCCTTGTTTTTGTCTCATTTTTGCCTCACACAAAGTCGTCGGGTGCATATGCAAGAGCTCTTAATAGTTTCTTAATGACTGTGTCCTTCGACATCTCCAATAAACATCATAATGCGATTCAGGCCAGCTCCTTTAAGCCCCATTTAGCTGATGCTACGCCGATGGTATCTCATGACAAGATCAGCATAGAAACACAGAAGCGCTCAATTAATTGTGGCTGAATTCCATAACAGACACAGATAATTGCGACTTATGCACTCTCAACGTCTCCCTACTGTCACATCCCGTTCTGTAGAAGCAAAAAGAATACTATCCAGATGTGTTCGATGGTGCTCTTGTCCATGGCACGAGCGAATCAATCAGGAGTAATGCTGTTAGGTTTTCCTGTGGAGGTCAGGATGTTCTGATGGGAGAAAACCAACAGTTTTTCCTGGAAGTTCATTGCCCTGGTGCTGTTCGACCAAATTGACGGAAATTACCAGGAGTACTGCATTCCACAGATTTGAGAGCGCTTAGGCACAACCGCAGCCAAATAGCGTGTTTTATCTTGTATTATGTATATATTCTTAATGTTGACGTTGTCGAAGCCAAACTGCGTAAAAACACTGATCTTTATACTATGGTTTCGCGCTTTTCAGAAGGTTAATTACAGTGTGCGTGAAATGGCTTTGCGTCTTCCGACAAGGAGAGACCCTGAGGAGAGATCCTTACTTAAAAACCTGCAGTGAGCTTTTGCGGTGCAATTTTGGGAAGATGTAGGCTCCAGTGTGGGGAGTCCAAAACCATAGTTAATTTCTTCGGAATGCTCTTCTGCCGTCGAAAAAAAGGCACGTGAGAACGTAGGCCGAGAAGCTCATCACGCCCTGGTGTTGCCCCACCAGATGTGGTCGGTTGGCGTAGTGGTTAGTTTTTTTTTTCTTCGGAATCGGGATGTCGCCTCTCGAGCGCACTGTTGGGTTTCATGGTTCGGTCCCCGGTGTCGCCAAGACTTTTGAACCAATCGCATCGTTATTATTATGTGCTTGCTTCATCACAAGAGTCAATTTGTACACGATTAATGCTTTTTGTATGTAAGTATCGCCGTTCATGCTTTTATTGGAGTTACCCTCTTCTTATTTTTTCCTCTTCTTCTTCTTCTTCTTATTCTGCAACGTTTTTCCCGCTTAGTGGCGCGGTCCTCATTACTGGTGTGTTGACGCCACTTCTCCCGGTCGAATGCTCGTTCGATGTATACCAGTTAGCTTCAAGTCCATACGCACTGTGCTGGTTTGGTCTCCCTCGTGTCTGCTTCCCGGGCACCTCGAGGTTAAGGCCCGTCTTTCCAGCAGTGTTGCCTTTTGCGCGATGGACGTAACCCGTATCATCTCGGACGAGCTTCGCGCAGTTTCGCAGCTATCGTAGTGACACCAAATCTTCGCCGGAAGGAGTCGTTGCGCACTCGGTCCAAACGCGGAACTCCGATCGTCCACCGCATCATCTTCGTGTCCATTACGCTGAGGGACCATTCAGTTTCTTTAGTAAAGGGCCACCACTCAGCTCCTTAAATAGCTACTGGTCGGACAACTGCTCCGTAGATCTTCGACTTGAGGCGCGCTGGTTCTCTTCATGTTGCAGAGCACTCCCGTCAGAGAGTGCTCTGCAACACTTGGACCACGCTGCACTCTCGCGTGAGTTGGCTTCAATGAGTAGGCTGCCATCGGACGCGATTGCTGATCCCAGGTACTTGAATACCGAAGTACGTGACTGCTCAATACCATTTACCTTAATGGAGCTGGACGCATCTTCATCAGTCGTCGAATATTGGGTCTTTTTGACATTAAGCTTGAGCCCAAATCTCTCCAAGTGATCGCACCAAGCTTCCACCTGCCGCTGGAGTTGAATCTTGTCTTCGCAAGCGAGCATTACATCATCAGTTTGAAGCAACGTCCAAGGGACTGGCCGCTGAAGATCACGTGATATGGCATCCATAACAACGCTGAATAGCAGTGGGAGAACGCAAACCCTTGATATTCTCCGACACAGATGGGAAACTCCATCGACGCGTACCTGCTGGAGATTGTACTGCACTACTGCTCCGACAAGAGTAGAGCAACCGTCTACACTCAATAAGCTCCTCGGGAATGTTATGCTGTCTCAAAGCATACCATAGCATCACGCGGATCACGATCGAAGGCCTTCTCCAAGTCGAGGGAGGCAAGACTCATCGGCTTAGTTACCTGCAATGGATCGTATTTGCACTGTATCATTCTACTGGATCGCTAATATAAAATTTTCATGAGGTAGCAGTGTCTATTGCTGACATTTAGAATGAACAGTTATGATACAGAACTATGAAATATCCAAAACATATGCGCTTGTCACACCAGCAGCATTTTACAAGCGCTAGGGACGAACAATCTTCCTCTCCCTGACAAGGCATCACCAATTCTTCTTTGTTGAATGCGTAATTGGTGGGCGAAGAGAAGGCCCCGGGTGCTCATGAACATATAAGCTGCCACCACATGGGCTTTATTTACTTGCTGAAAGCATTAATCGTGTACAAGTTGACTCTTGTGATCATGCAAGTACATAGCCACAACGCTCCGATGTGTGCAACAACTTTGGCGGCACCTAGGACCGAACCATAAAAGCCACTAGGTGCGAGCGTCACCGCTAGCCAATGCGCCAACAAACCAACTTTCGTGGGATGGCAGCAGGGCGTGATGAAACTTGCGCTCGCGTTTTCACGCGCCTTTTTTCGACAGAAGAAGAGCATTCCGAAAGAATTAACTACGGTTCAGCACTCCGCACACGGGACCCCACATCCTGTAGAAATTGCTTCTCAAAAGCTCATCGCAGGCTTGAGGGCTCTCCTTGTGAGAGTTTTTTAAGGAGAAATTGCGACTGCGTAAGATTCCCCACTTTTCGTCACCAGATTTTTATTTCTGAATGAGCTGCTCTATCCCTGGGCTTGATCGTGTATGTAACTGTGAAGTGTGCTCAGTCGCTGCATTGCGGTGTGGGGGCAGTAGGAAAATGTTCGCAGAACAGGATCCGGAGTTTCCAGAATTCTGGCGAAATTGAACCAGAATTCCTTCTAAATTTGAAGAAGTACTGCCTAAGAAACAAGAAAAAGATGTCACAGATGTCCTGCAGCGAGCGTTCGAATTGAGAAAACGTGTCACGTACCCCGTGCAACGAGTGTTCGTGCTCAGAAGATGAGTAATGGACGTCGTACAATGGTCATCAGGATTCAGAAACTGTGCCACAGACGTCGTCAACGAGCTTTCAAGCTCAGCAGCAGTGATTTCCGAATTGGTCTCTAGGCAGAAAAAAGATGAAAATCGCAGCAGCTGAAAAGCCAGTTGTATCGTTTACAGTCGCGCTTGAAATGCTGGATGGTAGAATGACTAGGAGTTTGGAATAGCAGGAGACATATCGGTGTTCGGTTGCGGAATATGAGCTTTGCGTTTTTGCAAATGTAGAGTCCCTTTCGATAGGATTGGAGTCGGAAACCGCATTCGCCTCCTGATTCTGTTTTCAAGCTTTCGCGAGAGGTTGAAGTAGTCTACTTTTCTAACTTCTTTATCAGAGGACAATGTTGTTCACGTAGTTTTCACGCCGTCTCAGAGTGTTAACAATTGTGTTAAAACTGCATCTGTTGATGCCGGCCCACATACTTACATACGTGGCTGTCTATCATATTCATCCGACCTCGAAATTTTTGCGCCCATTTCATCATTGGCCTATTTAGATCATACCTGTTCGCTGCTGTCAAAAAACGAATTAGAGTAGAAGCATGTGAAATATGCAGTCTGACCTAAATGTGAACGCCGTACATACATGCATTTACATATGTGCATTTACATTTACATAAATACATATGTGGAAAGCCTTAACATCTCGAGCAAAAGCCCGGTTAAAAGAGTGCTTCCGAATGGAGCTGTCCCTGCTGTGATGAGCCATTCCTGACGGGCGCCTCTGTTGGTCAGTGGGACGAAAATGCTGCGTTGTTGCCTGCTACTTCCAGAGGTGCCGGCGGGAGAGCGAGTCGAAAAACAGCTCGTCTCGCTTTTTTCGTCGAGAAAATTCAAATCTTCCGCCCTGACACTCGGCTTCCCATGCTTTTAAACGAGGTGGAGAACGAAATTCGAACGGAGGCAGCTCCGCCCGCTGCGCTGGACAGGACCGCCGACACCGTATCACCGACGCAAAAACAGCGCTGCTCCAGTGCCGTCTTCAGCGGCGTCCGAATTTCACCGCTTCGTCGCTCCAGCGCCTCTACGCAGACTGTCCCTCCGACGTTCTGCTGGCCATGAGCGTGCTCGACGTGAATAATTTGTTTTTTGAATCGCTCGAAGTCGACAAGAAGTCCGTTCCGGTCAGTTGCTAATGGTCTTTGAAACACTGATTCGTATTCACTGAACAAGGTTTTTGCTGTTGGCTTCCCCTCTTGGAAAATTCCATAGGTCTAAACTACTTTTATAAATTTCATATGTCTTGTAATCTACTAGCAAAAGAGATCGTTATAGTGTTGCTGGATTAGGTGTAGTCTGCAGCGTGCTCCCCGAATCAAGTCTAAAGCATTGGACCCTCCCAGGCGGCCAACCAAGCCTTTCAACCTTTATTGGTCGGAGAATTGGTGCGAGACGTGTTTTTGAGAGTGAACACTGACGTTTTGATCGGCAAGTGTGGGCGAAATACGCTTTGAAATTTTGTCCACAATGTGCGTTAATGGGAGAATTCGCGGCGTATACCGCAAACAGATTTACTAACCCAGAATTCCATCCTTTGTTAGTTTATGAGCTACCAGTCTACTAGCTGATAAACATATGTACACTAACGGAATTTGTGAACTCCCTGCAAATTGCTAGCTGATAACGCATTTCGGTGTCTGTTGTATGTTTTATGTAGGTTTTACACAGGATTTACATAGCTTGCACCAAAAATAATGTCGAACTGCAGCCGCCACATCCAAAACAAAATACTTCCGCTAGGAGAACTAGGAGGAGCTTTCGAGCTCAATCGAAAACTGTCAAATTCTCCACGTCTTTCTTGGTAACGTGACTGAGTTAGATTTTCATGAGTCTGATGGCCTAGACTTCAGGAATGGATAAATTCGTGGAGTTAGTCTTTGCTATTGGTTCAATTTTTATCCTATCTCGTTAGAAATTTGTGCGGCATTTACTCGGTTGATGACTACTTCTGGAGAGGTCATACTTGTATTTTAGGCGCATAAAGTTTCCATGCCCGACTTCTCTGGCTTCAGAAGGTCGATTTTCGAGGGTGGCCGAGCATCACCTTGTTACTGAACCTTTTCATATCTCTTGACCAATCTTTTCAATAAACAGGCACTTGCTAGCTTTTGCGACTTGAGAATGTTCCATGCAACAGTAAGCGCATCACAAGATTCGATGCTGCTCTAACGAAGCGTTACGCTTAGAAGCTAACTGCCATCATTTTGTATACAAACTTTTTCCTGGAAATTGCTGGAGCCCCTACAGAGGCCAACCTATTCTATGTCAAAACATCTTGCAAAACATTTAACACCAATAAATAAATAGCTAAAACACTCAACTGGGTGAAATGAAGGCAAGTACCTTTTCGTGTTTGGTGATGTGGGTGAGATTATCTTCATAGGCCAAGACGTCTTGGTCACTGTTGAGTTTTCTCAGCTCTCTATTCCTTGAGTGTGTGTGTGTTTCAAGGCCCGCTTCTAGCTCTATTTCACCAGTACTTCACCTTGAGCCACATCCTCCACAAGGAATTGGTCATTGCACGACTATATGCAGCGCCTACCTTGGATACGTAAATAAAGGCCTCACGAATCCGCGCTTTCTACGTTAGAAAATACCCCTCAGAGATGGAGAGAATATTAATTTTATTGAACGACATATAAGAAATTTTTAGAGCCTCCACTTTTAAGAAGACACCGCTCGATATAAAATGATTTGAAAATGTAATGCTGTGAGAGATTGGTAATGGGAATCCTATATTCGACACAATTTTTCTACCAATCTAACAGCTTTTTAGTGTAGCACTATACCGCTCAGTTATCACGATCAAGCAAATGATAGGGAGTATGAAACAAAGCTTGGACCTTAAATTTAGGAGGACTGAGCCAAAGAATTTAACCCGATTCTGATCGAAAAAACTAGGTGTGGCTTGAAGCAACGTTAGAGGTTCTCAACGAGCTTCCTAAAAGCGTTTTGGATCCAAAAGCACTTCGCATCGTGGCTCGCAGCATTGGTAGAATGTTATATTGGGAGTACTTAAGCAATTGTTAGCATTTTACTTTTTGTTTCTGGCACTCAATAGAACTATATGTATTTGCCACATTTTCACTGCATTCTGCATCAATTATATTACTGAAACGTTTTCGGTGACGGCGAACATTTGTACAGCCTCCATATTCCTTTGAAAGGAAGATGATGCGCTAGGAGCTATCCGACTGCACCAAGTTCATGTTGCTTCATATTTGTTGTATGGAACCTTATTCCCCATCCTTAGACAGCAAGCACTTCTTAAATGATTCGACAGTTTGTTCCATCTTTCCAAATTTCCGTTTTCACGTCGATGCACTGCTCTAGGTCCCGTGAAGCGCTGCTTGGGTTCCAAAATCGTGATGTCTACAAAGCATCTCATTCATGTGGTGTATGCTACCGCAGGAAGTGCGGTATCCGAGAGGATCTGTCCCGAAGCATTTGTGCTAAAATGTCATGTCTATCCCGCATTCTTCGATGACCGTTCTCGACAGCGTCGATTGACTTCTTCAATTTAATGTTGAATGGCCTGATGCACTCACCATCAACCCAAGAAAATTTCCAGAACAATTGCAACCAAGAGTGGTTTCGACAGGGGAGGCAGTCGGTGGGAGGAAAGTACATGACTGGCTACAGCAACATGCCTGGTAAAATGCAACTTGAGCACATATTCGTTTCCGGAGCGTAAGATCTAAGCTATTTGCTAAAGACATCCATGACCGTATAGGAAATAGGCGACCAAAAGCTTGAATTTGCACTGCATTTTTACAAAAGAGTTCTAACGTTAACCTACTTTTCCTTCACCTCGACAGATTTTTCGTCGCCTTTGCAAACTTCAGATATGAACTCACAGCTTGCTCCTCCTCGAGTCTGATCGTATCCCAGCAACCTTCACTTGGCGTACGGTGACGGTACCAAGCTGGTGTCAGTCACGGAGCTCAGTCTGATGAGTCGGCAGCCCGTGGACACGGTGCCCTTGGGCGCCGACCTCTCTGCTGCCTCCTGCGCTTCACACGCCCTCTGCCGAACTTTTTCCGCGCCCAACTGCCTTTTTTCCGCTTCTGCGATTTTTTCGTGTTAGTCGGTGCCAGTTGATATCTCCATAGGCTTTTTCCGAACGTCGTGCCACCAACATCCCACAGTTTTTCGCTCTGAGACTTTCTAGCCGCCCAGCGCTTAGGTGTGCCAGTTTCGATGCTGATTTCACTCTTTCCTAGATTGCAGCTTGAGCTCTTACTCTGCAGAATTTATCCCGATCTTCTAGAAAAAGAGCCCGTTGAATGGCTCTTACTCCTTTCTCTGACTACATTGTGCGCGCTCCCAACTGAAGCACTGCTCAGTTTTGGAAGAAAGTGGCGGTAAACACCTATGAATGTACCATCAAGCGTTGGCAAAAGTTGAGCTGCGGCTACGGGTGCTTCCTATCACGTTTCGCCATGTGTTGCGGTTTTTACGATTTTTCCGAGAGAAATGGAAGCTCGAGCAGTGTTGAGAGATTTCTCAAAGTCTTTGAAGGCCACTTCTGTTTGATGGCACGAAAATAATCAGCTGCTGAATGCTTTTCGCTTATTATCTAGTAAACTAGGCATCTTCCTAGCTGGAGCTCCACCGGCTATATCGTAGACCAGCAAACACTAAATGCACTGCTTTAGGACTTACTGGCAACACTGCTGATTAAAGGCATGTGCGCGAATCAGAACAGCTTAGGGGAACTCATTTCGCTTAGTTTGACCAGCGAAGGTGGTTTTATCACAGTATGATAACCGAGATAGGCAAGCTTAGACCTAAGTTGCATTAGACGCAAAGTGGGGCTCAGTCTTCTTCTTCAACTAACCCTCATCGTATTCCACCACTTCTCCTTCACATACATGGCCCTAGCTTGTTTTCGAATCTGCAAGGTTCCGGGTCACATAACTTTGGCAACAGAATCCGACATGAAAGAAGTAGCCTGATTTCTGAGAAACCTTACTGGATCAAGAAATGTGTAGATATATCAAGACACAAGGAATTTGAATGCTAACCGTAGTAAATGAGAAGAGCGCACGAAGAGCTGTGTCACTAAGAGCTGCTACGGGGACAAAGTTTCGCCCTTGTTAGCTTGCTAAAGGCGCCTTATCCATTTCGAGGTCGCTCTCCATAAATTTAGAGGTCCACGTGAAGCTCGAGCACACGTCACTGTAGCGTGCGCCACTCTTCGACACAAGGTTCGGTCGGACACATATATGTAGGCCATACTAGCTTGTCATCCCTCCACGTTTAGAGAACTGGCTGCAAACTCGTATTCAAAAAGCGCCAGTCTGGCAACCGACTGGCCACCGTCAGTGATTGGATAAGCCGATCGAGCGTTCAGATGATCTCAACATCGTTGTGGAGTAGAGCGCGTGGAGCGTCCCACAAAGAATTGACTAATAGCGAACTTCATCCTTCTCCTTTTCATAAGTTTCATAAGAAAAGTTTTCAGTTTTCATTGTTACGTCTGTCGGAGAAGCTGCTCATTTCAAACAGTTTTCCAACGTATTTCTGTGCTTACCTTACCTATGGCTGCTTTGCACCTTTCGTTTCTTCTCCGAACCTGCTCTCTTCCTTCTTTCTTAGATTAGATGACATCTTTCCTCGGCCGCTTCCTTAGTGGCTTGACCGCCCCGCCGCTATTCATCTTTTTGCTGGCGTCTTTACTCTGATCCGCCTTCTCGTTCCCGATTTCTTAAACTCGCCGGCGAACCAGAGCTGTAACATCTCAGGTCTATGGCCCCGTTCCTCTTTTGCAGGCCTACTTTTTCTCCTCGACGTTTTTGCGAGCTTCGCAACTGCTGGCGATAGGAACTAGTGTTACTAGAACTGTCCGTCTAGTGCAGATCTCCGCTAGCATAGTTTCAGGCGCAAGGCATACGGACTTGCGGTGGCTGCGCCGTAAATCAAATAATCACCCAAAGCGCGGTACATTGGCATGCCATTGGGTGTGGCAGTTGTCCGTTAACAAGCGCTTGTCACAGCGCAGATGTACTAGTAGTAGAAGACCGCTGCGATGGTAGCGGTTGGCGTTAACGTGCACAACTAAGCATCAACGGAATAAATTACTTATGGAATATTTCCAATGAAACCTTCGGAGACATCACTGTGAGAATTAGATGCGAAGAAGGATGAGAACTTTCCTCAAATGGGAATAGTATTCAAGCCGCTCCTCCCCTGAGGGAAACCCCACTAAACAACTCATACCCACTTTCCTGTCATTCTAGAATACTGACTTATTACAACTCGCCGCTAGTGTAACAATCGAGAGCGAAAGTATGTAGGTGGTCGTCGATCAACAGTGGAGCGGTATCCTCTGCTACGTTATTCGGTTCCAATGGTGCTGCATAACTTGTCACCACTGCAGTAGAGAACTAATCACCACTGCAGTGGGGACTTTCTGACTCTTTCTGTTTTCGTTCGTTTAAAGGAAGGTAAACCGCAGACAGTACGGCTATTACATGTTGACTGCCGGTTTAGGAAGCGGCTCTGCAATTTTTGAAGGCTTTAGTATACGCTGTGGCAGGGTTATGAAATCGCTGGTGAGAAGCGAGCAAGAATAAACTTGGAATGTGAGCGTGGAGGCATGTAGTTCTTAGCCTGAAGCGACTATCTTCTGCAATTTAAGCGTTGATTCTACATATAAAAAAGTGCTCAGGGTGGTGGAAAAAATTAATGGTGGTCGAGTCTACAGCAAAAAAGTCAACCAATTACAAGGAGAAAGACTATATAGAGCTTTCTCCGTTTCTCGCCTCTTTTCTCCTTATAATCTTGCAGTAATACAGCGTTCAGTAGATGAAATCTGTTCTCTTGAATAGCAACATTGCCAAAAGGCTAATTCTGCTGACCATACGATAACTTACACTAGTTTCTCTAAAATGTCAACAAATAAGCAGTTATATGAGAGGGAAGTTGTTCTTTTTACGAAAAGTAGGAAGATTTCTCTTGTGTTATGTCCATAAATGAGTGAAATTTTAATCTATTGCTTTACATTTGTTCACGTTTTTAGGTACAAGGCTCAACAAGCTCTCAAATTCCCCCATAATTCGCAGCACAAGGGATATGCAGTGCGGAGTAAAAATTAGGACTATGTACATTAAGGTGGAACAACTGTGATCTACTTGCAAACTTTCCGACAGGCATTTTCTGCACCTCAGAACTGTATTCTCTTCGAATTTTTCTCTGCAGTTTTCACATTTGGTAAAATCACGCTAATGGTCGCAAATTTACACCTCATTCCAACAAATCCTCCATTCAAGCCACAGAAAACGCGCGATTTATAGCCAAGGACCGAGTGACAAGAAGCGCTTCAAGAGCTAAGCGAGTTCAAAATATCCCTCCCTTTGTTCGCAGCTTTTAACTCGATCCTACGCTGGACCGTCGGAATTGATCTGGATTAGCCAATTCACTTTCCCGTGATCAATAATTACGTTTTGTGTCTATCCGTGTCTCTGAAAGGACGTAATTGTCGAACATAATGCAAGAGGATGAGCATCGTGCTTAACGAAAACGTGCACGTATTTGAACGTTGTTTCGATATGACGCAACAATGCGACGCTCTTGTAGTTTTGCTACAGTTTACTAATTGTTAGATGGAAAATGCAAAAAAACACCTAGCAAATTTTAGGTGAACGACTCACCAATTTGTTTCCCTTCGGAAGTAGCGATAATCTGAGATTGTGCGCATCGCGAAAATCGAAGCAGTTCTTCCTTTTATTGAAAGTAAAACTTATAAAGCTCGATTTTTATGCTTTTATAGAATAAACTCATAAATATTGTTCTAGCGTGGAAACCTGTTGCAATAAGATGCAGTCTAGATGGAGCGAATGCCTCGTTCGTCACAATATTGATGCATTATTTGGACGGAGGTTTACCCCTCGATATGTTAGAGAAGCACCCGGATATTAGTTCGGGAAGAGTTTCGCCCAAACGTCGTCGATCGTGCGTGTGAATCGACAATCCCTGAAGTAAGCCGCCTTCTCCGGGGGCCTCCTCAGATGGGCATCGCCCCCCCCCCTCCATATCGCTGCACCTGGCTACCGTATTCGAGCGGAGCTGATTGGTTGTCGCGATTAGGTGATGTGGGTGGTGACGTCGGCGACCTCCGATCAACACGCGCTCTCTCGCGATCTCTCGGCGGCGAATTTGGGGCCCCGGCGCACGTGCGCTTCCTGCCGAAGGAACGAAAAAATGGCCGCTCTTGTCCTCGGCGGCGGGAGAAAAAGCGGAATCGTTGAAGGATTGAGCTGCCACCGGCTCATCGAGTGATAGACTTCTGCGAACTGACAGCTTCCTGCCGCAGCTGATAAAGAGGTGAAATAAAAAAGGACGACACTATTCAAAGTCTTTAGGATGCGCCACGGTTTCCACTTCTGCTGTACGTAGTGGAGGCGATTGGAACGCGTGTTTTTCCGATGGGCGCATGTGGCGCAGTCGGAGGAGGCGCCGACTGCCGCCTGCACCCGATACCAGGTTCCTGGTTCGGATTTCCCGCCCAGGCCAACCAAGCCTTTCATCCCTCCGCGGTCGGTGAATTGATACCAGACTAGCCTGGGAGTCTGAGAAGGATAAAGCACTGACTCGTCCATCAGTCGGCCACCGCAAGTCATTGTATGGCCAAATACGCATTCAAAATCGCCTTCACGACATCCCGTAGAAGTAGAATGCGTGGCGCATCCCAAAAGGGATTGAGTAACGTCGTCTTTTACCCTTTATTATCCTTTATTTTTCCGATACTTGCGATGAACAGGCGATGAGCAATTCAGTGTTTTCTTCTTCCCATACGAGTGTACTGGCAGTAAAATTTAAAAATCGAAAACTAAGAAAAACAAAAAGCATGAAAATTTCCGTTGTTCTGACCAACAACACCATTTGAACTCCCACTCTAAACATTTTTTCATTATCGTCATAGAGACCTACTTCTTCTCCTTATCCTTCTTCAGCATCTGTCCCGTTTCACTACGGGGTTCGCTATTGTGATGTCATGACGCCACCTTTCCGAATCCAACGGTAGCCCAGGGCGAACGCCAACCCCTTCAAGTCATGTGAAATGTATTAAACCGGCTTTTCTTCGGGCTATTTCCTGAATCCACATTACTGAGACGGGCGAAATAGAAATCTTCAAAGAAAAACATAGAAATTTTAAAATCGAAATCCTATTAATCACTTTTCCTGAAGAATGTCTGATTTAATTTAGAGGGGGTCTGCTAATTATCTGTTTATTTATTTATTTTTGATTTTTTTGATTTGGAAGGGGCTCAATTTGAATTTAAAAGTGTTCAACCTAATTTGAAGTGCTGAGCTTGGCGTGAAAATGGAATAAATGAGAAGCGGCGAGGAGATTGGAGTGTCCCAGCACACACCAACAGTTACATGGAGTGTGAGAGATTTCCCAGTCAATGTTGCAGAAGGATTTTCCTTGTCTACATACCGTAATCTGGCCGTAATTTTCACCATATCTGCCCTATAGCATCACGCTTTCACAGTCCGGCTAAAGATTACAGGGTGCGCAAGAACCATTGACGCACTAAACGTAAACGTTAGAAGTAAAAACACATTACAAAATTTAACAAGTCTATAAACAAAATGTCAATAATGATCTAGCGAACAGAATAGCATCACTTGTATCACTTGGGCTTCTTTGCTGGGAATACAGGGAACGACGAGGAAAGACATCGACGGTGCGCCGCAAGTAGTCCATGATGATTTCGTTCTATGCTTTGACCTTCAGCGACTCGATACTTTTGTGCATTTAACATGTAAAAGCATTACATACTCTTTCACGACCTCTAAAGTGCTAATTCTGGCGGAGGGCTCGCTGCAAGGGAGGCTCATCCAGCCAATATCATAGTTTGTGCATTCATCCCAAGCGTTTCTCGTTTTCGTGGATGCAGGAGTGAAGATGAATCAGTTGAACTATCTGTACTGATGCCCTAAAGGGGCAACTGGTTCCTTGGGTTGAATCTTACCTTGAGAGTAAGCCGTATGTCTTTCAGCAGGATTAGACTCCTGCGCAGAGTCGAGGATTGTTCACGGCTGGTGCCGCGCCAACTTGGAGGACTTCATTCCAGCAGAGGAATGAAATCTGTATAGACCGGATTTGAATCCGCTGAATTACTCTAGATGGGAAGTTTTGGAGAACAAAGCTTGCGCAGCTTCCCACAATAGCATGAAATCAGTGAAGGATGATCTGGTCAAGGCATGGAACCACATCGACGTGGACTACTTGCGGCGCACCGTCGATACCTTCGTCGTCTTCGCTCCTGCATTCGCAGCAAAGATGCCCATATAAAATAAAGTGATGCTATTGTGTTCACTAGTTCATTGTCGACATTTTGAATATGAAGTTTTTTAATTTTATAATGTGTTGTTATTTCCAACGCGTACTTTTAGTGCGTAAATACTTTTTACGCACCCTGTACCACGAAGTTGAACGCTGTTCAGAATCAAAAGATGCGAAGCACCGTTGTGACTTCAATCCTTCTTCTAATAATTTTTTCTCTACGTAATTTCCTCGTTGAACATATATTGCCTCCAACTGAACCTCATTGTCAGATGCAGAGCCAAAGGGCACAAAATTGCGAGACAGAATCCAGCTAACTTCTCCGTACAAACTCTGAGTTCCTGAATACGTTTGATAAGTGTGTGCTTTGAGCTCTTGCTCTAAGCTGATAGCTACAATACCGCTCAAATTCTTTGCAAATAAGACGCTTTGGGACGGATTAATCCGTCACAAAGCGTCGCATTGCCCTACCTCTTTTCAAAGTTATTTGTTTAAAATCTAATTAACACCATTAGAAGCCCCGTCTCATTTTCTATCCAGCGAACTAAACATCGTCTAAAACGATTGCACAGTGACCTAGTTATGAAGCTTTTGCTTCCTCGGCTTCGTTAATTGATTTACGACCTCCCCGAGATCCCCAGTGGCATGTCCTTAAGGCTTTCCGTTGACGAGGTTCATCGAAACTCAGAAATTCTCTATTGTTTCAGTAGATCTGTATTTCTTTCGCATCAAGCGTCATTGTGGTACTAAATAGTGACAGGTTTGAATAACATAGGCCCGATTTCGGAGAAGCGCAAACGCGCGGAAACCTAAGATTCAGTTAAGAATTACCCAACTAGTACCCTACTACAGAAGACAGTATTCTACTGTTCCATTGTGGGAACGATGGTCTTTATAAAACGTGTAAAATGGCTTGAGAAGTGGACAGAAATGACTAGATTTTCGTTTTTCCAACAAGGGATTTGTCTAATCTCAATATGCGGCGTAGGATTTCTCCTATCTTTGAACTTCGGTTGCTCCTGAAAAGGATAAGTACGAAAGCCGTGTTTTTTGTGGTCTACAGTAGACCACAAGCACATTCGAATCTAAAAAGAACGAAAAGATTTTGGCCTTTCAAAGTAGATTTCTATGCGGCCAAAGTCTTACGAGAACAACAGAAAATTTTGTTTCAGTCGCTTACCTCTTTATGGATGAGTTTATTCGAAAAATCAACTGGACAGCATTTCTCAGCTCGTTGCGAGCTTTCCAAGGATGTAATATTGTCCGTATTCAAACTGAAAACCATGTTCACCTCTTCGGCCGCCGAAGGAAGTTTGGGGCTGCGCTTCGGCCCGAGAGCGGACACGCGACGGGCCGCTCGCTGCCCTTGCGACCTTCCGCGGCACTCCTCATGTCGTATATCGCCTATGTACAGTATTCACACCTCCTGCGCCGCGGTCTATCAGTGATCACCCCGGATACGAGTGCCGCGGGAGGTCACAAGGGCAGCGAGCGGCCTGCCGCCGTGTCCGGTCTCGGGCCGAAGCGCAGCCCAAACTTGCGACGGCGACCGAAGAGGTGAAAATGGTTTTCAGTTTGAATACGGACAATATTACATCTGTGGAAAGCTCGCAACGAGCTGAGAAATGCTGTCCAGTTGATTTTCGAATA
>OX377202.1:69697654-69727424 GCA_947396885.1 Heligmosomoides polygyrus polygyrus | reverse complement strand
ATCTATTGCTTTACATTTGTTCACTTTTTAGGTACAAGGCTCAACAAGCTATCAAATTCCCCCATAATTCGCAGCACCAGAGATATGCAGTGCAGAGTAAAAATTAGGACTATGTACATTAAGGTGGAACAACCGTGAACTACTTGCAAACTTTCCGACAGGCATTTTCTGCACCTCAGAACTGTATTCTCTTCAAATTTTTTCCTGCAGTTTTCACATTTGGTAAAATGACGCTAATGGTCGCAAATTTACAACTCATTCCAACAAATCCTCCATTCAAGCCACAGAAAACGCGCGATTTATAGCCAAGAACCGAGTAGCGCTTCAAGAACTAAGCAAGTTCAAAATATCCCTCCCTTTGTTCGCAGCTTTTAACTCGATCCTACGCTAGACCGTCGGAATTGACCTGGTTTAACCAATGCACTTTCCCGTGATCTAAAATTACGCTTTGTGTCTATCCGTGTCTCTGAAAGGACGTAATTGTCGAACATAATGCAAGAGGATGAGCATCGTGCTTAACAAAAACGTGCACGTATTTGAACGTTGTTTCGATATGACGCAACAATGCGACGCTCTGGTAGTTTTGCTACAGTTTACTAATTGTTAGATGGAAAATGCAAAAAAAACACCTAGCAAATTTTAGGTGAACGACTCACCAATTTGTTTCCCTTCGGAAGTAGCGATAATCTCAGATTGTGCGCCTCGCGAAAATCGAGGCAGTTCTTCCTTTTATTGAACGTAAAACTTATAAAGCTCGATTTTTATGCTTTTATAGAATAAACTCATAAATATTCTTCTAGCGTGGAAACCTGTTGCAATGAGATGCAGTTCGGGAAGAGTTTCGTCCAAACGCCGTCGATCGTGCGTGTGAATCGACAATCCCTGAAGTAAACCGCCTTCCCCGGGGGCCTTCCCAGATGGGCATCGCCCCCCCCCCCCTCCATATCGCTGCACCTGGCTACCGTATTCGGGCGGAGCTGATTGGTTGTCGCGATTAGGTGATGTGGGTGGTGACGTCGGCGACCTCCGCTTAACACGCGCTCTCTCGCGATCTCTCGGCGGCGAATTTGGGGCCCCGGCGCACGTGCGCTTCCTGCCGAAGGAACGAAAAAATGGCCGCTCTTGTCCTCGGTGGCGGGAGAAAAAGCGGAATCGTTGAAGGATTGAGCTGCCACCGGCTCATCGAGTGATAAACTTCTGCGAACTGACAGCTTCCTGCCGCAGCTGATAAGGATAAAAGGATAAAGGACGGCGTTACTCAATCCCTTCTGGGATGCGCCAGCGCATTCTACTTCTACGGGATGTCGTGGAGGCGACATGAATGCGTATTTGGCCATACAATGACTTGCGGTGGCCAGCCGATGAACAAGTCAGCGCTTTATCCTTCCCAGACAAGTCTGGTACCAATTCACCGACCCCGGAGGGATGGAAGGCTTGGTTGGCTGGGCGGGAAATCCGAACCAGGAACCTGGTATCGGGTGCAGGCGGCAGTCGCGCCTCCTCCGACTGCGCTACACACGCCCGCCGCAGCTGATAAAGAGGTCAAATAAAAAAGGACGGCACCATTGAAACTCTTTAGGATGCACCACGCTCTCCACTACTGCTGTACGTAGTGGAGGCGATTGGAACGCGTATTTTTCCGATGGGCGCATGTGGCGCAGTCGGAGGAGGCGCCGACTCCTGCCTGCACCCGATACCAGGTACCTGGTTCGGATTTCCCGCCCAGGCCAACCAAGCCTTTCATCCCTCCGCGGTCGGTGAATTGAAACCAGACTAGTCTGGGAGTCTGGGAAGGATAAAGCACTGACTCGTTCATCGGTCGGCCACCGCAAGTCATTGTATGGCCAAATACGCATTCAAAATCGCCTTCACGACGTCCCGTAGAAGTAGAATGCGTGGCGCATCCTAAAAGAGATTGAGTAACGCCGTCCTTTATCCTTTATTTTTCCGATACTTGCGATGAACAGCGATGAACAATTCAGTGTTTTATTCTTTCCAGACGAGTGTACTGGCAGTAAAATTTAAAAATCGAAAACTAAGAAAAACAAAAAGCATGAAAATTTCCGTTGTTCTGACCAACAACACCATTTGAACTCCCACTCTAAACATTTTTTCATTATCGTCATAGAGACCTACTTCTTCTCCTTATCCTTCTTCAGCATCTGACCCCTTTCACTGCGGGGTTCGCTATTGTGATGTCTTGACGCCACCTTTCCGAATCCAACGCTAGCCTAGGGTGAACTTGAACCCCCTTCAAGTCATGTAAAATGTATTGAACCGGCTTTTCTTCGGGCTCCTTCCTGAATCCACATTACTGAGACGGGCGAAATAGAAATCTTCAAAGAAAAACATAGACATTTTAAAATCGAAATCCTATTAATCACTTTTCCTGAAGAATGTCTGATTTAATTTGGAGGAGGTCTGCTAATTATTTGTTTATCTATTTATTTTTGATTTTTTGATTTGTAAGGGGATCAATTTGAATTTAAAAGTGTTCATCCTAATTTGAAATGTTGAGCTTGGCGTGAAAATGGTACAAATGAGAAGCAACGAGGAGATTGGAGTGTCCCAGAACACACCAACAGATACATGGAATGTGAGAGATTTCCCAGTCAATGTTGCAGAAGGATTTTCGTTGTCTACATAGCGTAATCTGGCCTAATTTTACCATATCTGCCCTATAGCTCCACGCTTTCACAGTCCGGCTAAAGATTACAGGGTGCGCAAGAACCATTGACGCACTAAACGTAAACGTTAGAAGTAAAAACACATTATAAAATTTAACAATTTTATATACAAAATGTCAATAATGATCTAGCGAACAGAATAGCATCACTTGTATCACTTGGGCTCTTTGCTGCGAATACAAGGAACGACGAGGAAAGACGTCGACGGTGTGCCGCAAGTAGTCCATGATGATTTCGTTCTATGCTTTGACCTTCAGCGACTTGATACTTTTGTGCATTTAACATGTAAAAGCATTACATACTCTTTCACGACCTCTAAAGTGCTAATTCTGGCGGAGGGCTCGCTGCAAGGGAGGCTCATCCAGCAATATCATAGTTTGTGCATTCATTACAAGCGTCTCTCGTTTTCGTGGATGCAGGAGTGAAGATGAATCAGTTGAACTATCTGTATTGATGCCCTAAAGGGGCAACTGGTTCCTTGGGTTGAATCCCACCTTGAGAGTAAGCCGTATGTCTTTCAGCAGGATTAGACTCCTGCGCAGAGTCGAGGATTGTTCAGGGCTGGTGCCGCGCCAACTTGGAGGACTTCATTCCAGCAGAGGAATGAAATCTGTATAGACTAGATTTGAATCTGCTGAATTACTCTAGATGGGAAGTTTTGGAGAACAAAGCTTGCGCAGCTTCCCACAATAGCATGAAATCAGTGAAGGATGATCTGGTCAAGGCATGGAGCCACATCGACGTGGACTAGTTGCGGCGCACCGTCGATGCCTTTTCTCGTCGTCTTCGCTCCTGCATTCGCAGCAAAGATGCCCATATAAAATAAAGTGATGCTATTCTGTTCGCTAGATCATTGTCGACATTTTGAATATGAAGTTTTCAAATTTTATAATGTGTTGTTATTTCCAACGCGTACTTTTAGTCGTAAATACTTTTTACGCACCCTGTACCACGTGGTTGAACGCTGTTCAGAATCAAAAGATGCGAAGCACCGTTGTGACTTCAATCCTTCTTCTAATAATTTTTTCTCTACGTGATTTCCTCGTTGAACATATATTGCCTCCAACTGAACCTCATTGTCAGATGCAGAGCCAAAGGGCACAAAATTGCGAGGCAGAGTCCAGCTAACTTCTCCGCACAAACTCTGAGTTCCTGAATACGTTTGCGTGATAAGTGTGTGCTTTAAGCTTATGCTCTAAGCTGATAGCTAGCTAACCGTAGGCCATAGGTTTTAACATTGAGCACTTTTGCCAAGGATTATCTCTCATGTAATTTCCTACAGCCAAGCTTTTAAGGCCACCGTAGCATAGTAGATAAGCTCTGTTATCAGATTAGTAGAGGCAAACAAGTGCATAAAATTAATTGGCGATTAACCGGTTACTATTCGTAGCTACTAAGGCTACTCCGCATTGTGTTCTGTCACAGCGATGTTCTTTTTTTGAAACGCGTGCTTTTTGGTCCATATAGAACATCATAGATCTGCCAAGAAAAAACGCTCTAGCAAAGTTGCAGTAGCTTATTCCTTAATCACAAATCACTGGTTCAACTGCTTTCAACGCGCCCTGATCGACTACGTCAAGGAATGGAAAACTCGGTTAGCATGGATGGCTAATAAAGCACAAGTTTTCTAGAGTCGCTTAAATTACCTGTTTTTGATGAGAGTTATGAAAAATGATTGTGAAAGAGGAATTCACTGCACCAAATATGGCACCGATCTGATCTTTTGCATCTTCTTCTTATATATTATTATCCTCACTTTCATGTTTAATGAATATAATTATGAATGAAAGGGAATTAGGGTAGGGGTCGGAGTTCGTCATTCTCCCATGCCACACAGCCTACTTCTATGTACGAAATCTTGAGGAGCCAGTTTGAATCCGTAGTTGGCCTACACAATGGTTTGCCTTGGCCTGCACATGGACAAGTCAGTGCTTTCACCTACGAGAACCATTTCTCGCCCTCGCAGAGAAAGAAGGCCTGGATGGCCTGAGTCGAACCCGAACCACGAACCTCGATTGAAGGGGGCGGGCTTGACAGTCGGCGCCTCCTGCGACCTCGCTACCTCTCGCCCAATAAACTCTTCTTCTTCTTATTCTCCTTCAGCGTTTGTCCCGCCTTGTTGCGGGGTTCGCTTTCCTGGAATACTGGCGCCATTTTTCCTGATCATATGCCTGATCAGGGTGCAACTACCCATCTTCACGTCCTGATGCAGCATATCAAGCCAGTGCTGCTTTGGTCTCCCTCGTGGCCGCTTTCCGGGCACGTCGAGGTTAAGGAAAGTCTTTCGGACAGTGTCACCGTTTGCGCGAAGCACGTGGCCATACCATCTCAGACGAGCTTCACGCAATTTCTCAACTATCGGAGTGACACCAGATCTTTGCCAAAAAGAGTCGTTGCGTACACGATCCAAACGCGTAATTCCGCAGCATCTTCGTTTCCATTACACTGAGGCGCCGTAATTTCTTTAGTGACGGGAACGGGCCAGCACTCAGCTCCGTAAATAGCTAGAGGTAGGACGACTGCTCTATAGATCTTCAATTTAAGCCGTTCTGGCTCACTTCTTGTCGCAGAGCACTCCCGTCAGAGTGCGCCATTTGCACCACGCTGCACTCACGTGTGAGTTGGTTTCAACAAATAGACCGTCACTGGAAGTGATTGCTGATCTCAGATACTTGAATACCGAAGGACGTGGCAGCTCAATGCCGTTTACCTTAATGGAGCTGGACTCATCTTCGTCAGTCGTCATATACTCCTTTTTGACACTAAGCTTGAGCCCAAATCTCTCCAAGAATCGCACCAAGCTTCATCATCAGTTTGAAGCAACGTCCAAGGAACTGGCCGCTGAAGATCATCTGATATGGCATCCATAACAACGTTGAATAGCAGTGGGATGAACGCAAACCCTTGATATTCTCCGACATAGATGGGAAACTCTATCGACGCGTACCCTGCTGACGATTGCACTGCACTACTGCTCCGACAAGAATAGAGTAACCGTACACACTCAAAAAGCTCCTCGATAATATTATGCTGTCTTAAAGCATACCATATCACTTCACGCGAAACAAGATCGAAGGCCTTCTCCAAGTCGAGAAAGGCAAGATGCCACCTGCTTCTGTTTCTCGCGGTGTCTTTCTATAAGAAGACGAACGTCGTGTATGGGCATCGACAGTGCCACACACGACGTTCGTCTTCTTATAGAAAGACACCGCGAGAAACAGAAGCAAGGTGGCATCTTGCCTTTCTCGTACGAAGCCACACTGGTTGGTAGAAAGCTGGACGACGTCACGAATGCGTCCATCAACAATTCGCTCAAAGATCTTCATGGTAAGCGAAAGAAGCTGAATTGGACGATAGCTTGTGCAGTCTGCTGGACTGCCCTTCTTCCAGATCGGAATCGTCGTACTTATCTGCCAACTATAAGGTACTTTCTTCTCCACAACAACCTTGCTGAAGAACATCGTCAGCCACTCAGCTGGGGTACCAGGACTTCGACTTCTACAAATCATCAGGGGCTCGTTGCCTTGCCTGGCTTCATCTTCCTTAAAGCCGCCTCTGTCTCTTCCACAGTGATCTTCAACCGACCGTACACGGGGAGGGGGGGAGGGGGAGGGGCAGAGGGAATGGCTGGATGGGCAACTCTAACTGTCGAGATTTCCTCGAAATAGTTTCGCCATCGATTCAAGGCCATTTTGAGATCCATTAGGAGATGGCCGTATTCATCGTTGACGCCAAAGAACTTTTAAACATCCCCGGGTCTGGCGATGACGGACCTTGGAGAGTTGATAAAGAAATCGCTCACCATCGCGCAACACAAGTCTCTTGTTGACATCATCGTAATGATTGGCTCTTGTAACAGCCACTGCCCTCTTGGCCGATTTCTTCACTTCCTGATACAAGCGCCGTTTGTCGGCTGTTTTGTCGCTGAGGAATGCATGGCATAACCTCTTTCTCCTCACGTACTTCCAAACTCGTTAGTCCACAGCCATGACTGCCTGTCGACTTTACGCCGTCCCGGTTTCGTAGGGCCAAGTTCGAAGTTCGAATGTAGTTATGGCTTCGGAAGCACCCCCGCCAGGTTTCTTCGGCTGTCGTGACCGTCGACAACTGAATGCGATAAGTCACAGCTGCTTCCCTTTCTTTCAGTCGCCGCCACTTGATCCTTGACTGACCGCTCCGTTCGACCTGCTTAAGCATCGGTGGTGTGATCTTCATAGTTCAGATCATCGGTCGATGTCGCGTTTCGACCGTCTCGTTCAGCACGATCTTTCACGTCAGTGGCTAGCCCATGTCTTGATTGTCGCGTTTCGACCGTCTCGTTCAGCACGATCTTCACGTCAGTGGCTAGCCCATGTCTTGATTCCTCACAAGGACAAAGTCGATTTGCGTTTAGTGCTCCCGCTATAAAATGAGATGAGGTGGGAGTCACGTTTTTGAAACTTCGTGCTCACGATGGTGAGGTCGTGTGACTCTGCGTGCTCAAGTATGCGCTCACCATCGGCGTTACGTGACCCTCATCCGAAACCGCTATGACAGCAGTAACTGTCTTTTGTTGCTCCAAGTGACCATTAAGATCTCCTGCAACAATAATTACGTCCAGTGACGGAACTTCTGCTGTCTTCTCATCAATAGGCTCCAAAACTCATCCTTGTCTCTTTCGGAGTAGCCAATCTGCGGAGCAGACGCAGAGAAAAGGAGATATATTCGCCGTTTAGCAGCCACAACTATCTTCATCAGGCGGTCGCTAAAACGCTCTACGCTTACAATCGCGATCGATGCCTTCGGAAGCGATTATGCCAACACCTCCGGTGATCCTGGAACTGTCACACAGAATGGCGTTAAAGCCTCGAACTATATCCGCCGACTTGCTACAGGACCAACTCTTTCTTGGAATTCATCCTATTTCAATGCCTCTGCCAACTCAAAGGAGCGGCCCGACAATGTACCCACATTCAGCGTTGCCACGCGGGTCTTTCCTACGTTGTGGGACATTTGGACTAACACAGTTTCCCCCGATGCCGACTTCGCAGAGACCTGTGCATACTTCTCCCACTCGCCGGGCCTTGCGAGTGCGCGTCGGCTCCAGCGGACGCCGTAGCATTATCTCGCGGTACATGAAGCACCATCAACCATGTGATGTGATGGGATCTCCATAGGCCGGCCTGTCACAAGGGCCTGTCGCCTGCACTCGAGTGTGCGTGTTCGGCTCGGCTCGCAAAAGCGGGCAGTTTCCAGTGGCACTGCGTGGATGAACCGGCAACGCCAACTCTCGTTCAATAAAATAGAAAAGTGGAAAAACACTGTATAGGTCTCAGTACGTTGTTCGAAAAAGATCTTCGGAACTTACGGCTTAATGACAGTGAAATTTTGAGTTTGAGTAACGTAATGTCGGCGGTGGCTGTTGTATTGTCTTTAGAACCAGATATGATATGATATGATATGCCCTTGCACAAGTAGATATGCGTTTTTATGGAAGTTGACATTACATGATTAACTTGATAACTTCTATCGCTAGTCATTACTGAGTTAGGCAGCAAGTTTGCCTATGTAGAAACAATACAGTGAGCAATAATAAAAAAGCTGAACGAGTGGACAACTATTCTGAAGCAACGCACGGGGACCAAGCGCATTCATGGCTTGCCATTGCTGTGGACGACGAAGAGGGAATGTAGGTCTCAATAAAAGCGACGGTAGAACCTCATTATGCCAACACAGAATCCTAGGAGCAAATGAGATGTACAGTACCGGACGCGTCTTTTGAAAAGACGCTGAAAAAACCGCACTTGTGCGGTTTTTGGGTCTTGTTGCTATAACTCGTCCAAATAGATTATCCATTTGAAAAATCAGGGGTACATTTGAGCTCAGGAAATCGAGCTCTATTGTTTGGTATACACATTTCGTATAAATGATCAAGAATAGTCGAAATTGAATACTTGCGCTCCATTGAGAAGGCCGGACGCGGACGAGTTGTCGGTCTCAAGACGTCGCAAACCGTTGCATGCTCACAATTCCTCTAATTTGAGTTTTTTTTTTTTGAGGAACGGTTGGAACCGTTCCGTTCGTTTCTTCGAGGTCTAACACAAAAGTGTATACAGCCAGAGCGCCGCATTTTTGCTGTTGGTGGCCAAAAAATAACTGGAAAAGGCTTTTTGGAGCAGCTTTTCTCCAGGAGTATCGGAGTATCTCAAGCACGGTGTGCGTTGGCACTGTTCTTATGCCAGGAACGCTCCGATGGTGCGCCGTGCACATCGAATATAGGATCGAACCTACCAATCGAGTCGAGCATCTCCACTACGCCTCTATCTCTCCTTACTGAAAGATGTTAAGCCTTCGAGACTATTTCGGACCGTTTGAAGGATTTTATCTGAAATTTCCAGCGGCCCTACTCAGGAATCGTTCTATTGTAGTCCAGCTAGCTTTCTGAGTAAGCCCTGCAAAATGCATTTAGGATCGAACCTAACAATCGAGTGGGCGCGACTGCTTGTGGTGTGAGCGTTTCGGGAGCTTTATCAGAAATTTTTAGCCGCCCTACTCAGGAATTGGTTTGTTCTGTCTCGGCAAGACTTTGGATGCGTCGTGTGCAATGTATACAGGATCGAACCTATCAATCGAGTGAGCGCGACCGCTTGCAAATTGCACGCGTGGGCGTGTTCAGATCGCGATGAATGTTAGCGTCGAATCTTTCTGACTGCAACTCGAGGCGTTTGTAGATAGGGCAAGGTTTTTGAAGTCTGCTAAAGCACAAGGCTGTAGCTCATGAAGCGACTGAATCAGTGCGAAAATGCCGGTTAGCCTTGTGTCACACGATTTTTCCAGATTTCCGTCGACCACTGGCGCTCGTGCTCGCCCAGATTTCAGTTTACGCAACGCATTCTGTTCAGATCGGAACGTTCTATCGAATGGTGTCACTATTGACTAATTCCAGAAAAATCGATTTTTTTCACAATTTCCCATCGAGAACGGAAGTGCTCTAGGCCGAGCCTGCGCGGACGATGACGTCATCGAAAGTCAATATTTTCGAAATTGGCCAAATTTTCCCATCTGAAACCATCTTGGCGTATTTTGTAGTGCCGATTACGAATCCGACATCCGTTTTTGAAAATTCAGCTGATTTCGGTGGGTTATCTGCCATTTGTGGGTGGTGTGGTCAGGATCATCGATCACCCTCAGTTATCGGTATGGGTGACCTCCTGCCGTAATAGTCCAGATGGATTTTGGCATCATGTTCGGCACCCCGAATAAGGCCCCGCCGCTAAACGAAGTTTGAGCAAAATCGGTGATTTATTTTATTTATTTTATTACGTTGCGAAAGGCAGATGCGAGATAGAGGTAGGGCAGTACGAAAAAATAAACAACATACTTCAGAAAAATATACAATCGAACAAGAATTGGTTGTGGTCAATCTCCATGACTAGAGTCCGTCAAACTTAAGCAACACTTTGATGCAAACCGCTTAAACTGGGGTATAGATTAAGCATTTGACAGGTTTTTCGTGATTCTTATGTAAGCGTTACCTGCTCTATGCGTAAAGAAGCAAGCACGAACTGTAGATCTCGGACAAGGCAAGGCAATTTTCATTATACCACCTCTAGTTCGGGAAGGCATTAAACTATATAATTTCATAATCACAGCCACACTAGGTTGGTGCAGAATTTTATGAACGAGACAAACATCAAATACCTTCCGTCATGATACGAGGGATGGAAGATCCAAATGCCTATTTCTGAACGCTGCGTTGGGGATATTGGAGTATTAAAAGCCTCCCATGCGAACAGAGAATTTCGTAGTAAAATTGTATTGGATCTTCTCAATTCTGGAGATATCTTTAATCCTACTAGAGTTGAATACTGTAGTGCTCGTTTCAACTAATGGGCGTATATAAGTCTTGTAAGCCCTTATTAAAAGAGCTTTATTCTTTGTAGAAAGGGCTTTAAATGTGTGGAATGTTCGCAGAAGCGCTATCCTACAACGGTTTTTGACATGATCAGAAAAGTCTAGTTTGCTACTGTATGTGAAACCAAGATCTCTAACGAAATCCACCGATGTGACGTGGAGGCCGTCCACTTCATATGTATGTTGTGCAGTTAACGGAGTGCTGCTAATACGCATGAAACTTGTTTTGTGCGGAGCCAAGGGGAACTGTCATTGTTTAGACCAGGATACCAGTAAGTTGATTCCTCTTTGAAAGCATAATTCATCATCAACACCATCAATGACCTTGTATATTTTTACATCATCTGCATACATGACACAATCACAAACATTTCGCAAAATTTCTGGTATCTCCGAAGTAAAAATGTTAAACAATATAGGCGATAACACCCCTCCTTGAGGAACTCCACTTGTTATATGTTTAACTTCGGAGAAAACATGTCCAATTTTAACTTGAAACGTTCTCTCATTTAGATATTAGCGATCCACTTCGTTAGCATTGGATGTATCGTAAGTTCTTCCAATTTGAACAGCAACTTTTTGTGAGATACCCTATCAAACGCCTTAGCAAAGTCAAAATAAATAACATCACAGCAGCGCTTGCTATCAAGCGCTTCAGTCCAATCATTCATGCATTTGATTAGGTTCGTCTCTACAGATCCTCCTGATACAAAACCATGCTGTTCTGTAGGAGTGATCCTATGGACAGAAAGATGGGGCACTAAATGCTGCTTAACAACCTTCTCAAAAAGCCTGCAGAAAAATGACGTTATGCTCACTGGCCTATAATTCTCCGGACTGTCAGAAGGTTCTTTCTTCAATATGGGGGTGACAAACGAGTGCTTCCACCTCAAAGGTACTTCTGTATACATTAATGATTGGTTAAAAATGTACGCTAAAGTGGCGCTAATAACACTTGCAACCTTACGTATTACAAATGATGATACAAAATCTGGAGTGGCTGAAATGGAATTCGGAAATTTCGTAATCAGTTCATAAAGTTGATGAGACTGAAGCCATGGGATATCGTTCATGGGGGTACTGTGAGAGCGGGACGTAGACGGAGCAGAGTCGTCGTCAATTTGGAAAGCAGTCACAAACTGGTTAGCTAGCACGTTAGCTCTGTCATAATCAGTTGTTGCAATGAGTCCGTCTTTTTTCAAACATCCAATTCGTTTCCTTTCGTTAATTTTGCTATTCAAATATGCGTAGAAGTTACGTTTACTACCGCCTCCAATTATCTTCTTTTCTAAGTAGCAGTTATATCTGTGCAGTTAAGAATCAAGCCTATGAGAGAAGGACTTATAGTTTGACCAGTAATTAGCTCTCCTAGCTTCTAGAAATAAACAATCACGGTGTGTTAGCATATTTTGTATATGACGAGGAAGGCGGGTGGATTTGAAAGAAGATACTAGTTTCCAAGGCACATGAAATTCAATAGCATAATGCAAGATAGACAAAAACAATTCATACTTTCCATTGACATTATTTTGGTCTCCAAAAGATCTATCCATTGCAAGGCTGTTAGTTCGTTGCAAATTTCAAATTGCAAATTGCAACAAGAATACACATGGCGGTAGACAGGTATACATTCTATGACATAGGTGCAATAATAAATGAAATACTATTATACGGCGGTAGACAGGTATACATTCTATGACATAGGTGCAAAAATAAATGAAATACTATTATAATCGCTTGTACCTACAGGAGGTAAAATCGTAACTCCACTTATCAGGTCTTGTTTCGTAGCAAAAACCAGATCTAGAATGTTTCCCATTCTGGTAGGCTTTTTAATATATTTGTGAGATTGTCGCTGTAAGCCAACTCCTCAAGTAACATCATAATGGAAGAGACAGGGGACTCTATACCAAACTGTGATAGATTGAAATCACCAACCATTACTGAGTGCAACTCACAGGCAATCAAGTCACTTAGAAGTTTAACAAGCTGTTCAGATTTCGAAGGAGGACAAGAAGGCGTTCGATATAAAACAAGGAATCTTAAACTGAAGTTTCTTAGTAGATATCAGCGCATAGTAATTCATAAGCATTCTCATGATTGATTCCACCTTGATTTCAACCGAAAGAGAAATCCTATTATGTACGAGTAACATTGCTCCGCCACCTGATTTCTCTTCCCTATCGCAACCGCAGGATTTATAGTCTGAAGCTATCTCACCTAACACAGACGCCATAGAGTGGCTGTTATTCAACCACGTCTCACTAAAAGCATATATATATCATAGGAATGTCCAAGAACGAAATTGACGTAATCCGAATTCTTGGAGATCGACCTTACATTGACGTAGTAACATCTAAATGAACCCTTAAACATCCGAGGACGACACATCAGTTTTCCTGCTCAATAACAACAGAATTCGATATTGGGCCGGACGCAGTTCTGGTGCTTCCCAATTGCTGACCTATGGCAGACAACGGCGGACCCGAACCAGACCCCATGCCGCGTTTACGCTGCTCTTGTCACCGCTTCCTCTCTTCAAGAGGTAGGGATTCACGAAGGTAAACCCCTCCTTCAGAGAAAAAGCGAAGACGAGGAGCTCTTCTCACAGCACAACGTTGAAGAATACGTGAAGGAAGCACAACTTTAAGTAAACGATCTCTACCCTGATCAGGACTGCCTAGACGATAGACACTGATTGGATTACATTCAACGTTTAGCAAGTCCATAATATTACAAACACTTTGAAAATCATATGAGACACGTTCTCTTGTTGTAGAAGACTTCAGCTAAGAAACACCACTGATTACTAGTGAGCGTAATCTTTCTAGTTCCTGACACGAATGAAACTGTTCCGGCGGGTTCGGCGAGCTAGCAGATGGTATTGTAACATGAGGAACAGAGCTCGCACTGAGATGTGGTTTGAGACTCTCAATTTCACGCCTAAGCTCTTCATTTCCACGCTTGAACTCACGATTTTCGACGAGAGTATAACTTAGCTCCCAAGCCATTGCCGAAATCACTTTCTTGACCACTTCTGGAACCCTGCTGAATCGTCCAACCTCTTGAAGTTGATTCTGGAGTTCCTTCGATAGCGGCGATTCAGGAACTTCAATGCTAGTTGGCTTGGGTCCTTTCCCAGCCATTGGTGTTGCTGCTCCGGCCATTGCGTGAAAACGGAACAGTAGTGGTTCAAAAGACGTAGCGTATAGATCGAATATACCTGTTGCTGTGGCAATCAGGAAACGAGAGATTCTGCCCACTTCCCACAATGAGCACAGCCAAGGAGTAGCACTGGGAGTAAACTGTTCGTCGAGAACGAATCAACGGTAGCGAATCCGCAGGACGATAATGAGAGCACAGTAGTGAGCAACCGCACACCAGGGCACACCGACTCGAATCAAGAGAACGTGTCTCATATGATTTTCAAAGTGCTTGTAATATTATGAATTTTCTAAACGTTGAATGTAATCCAATCAGTGTCTATCGTCAATATCGATCCTAACCAGACCACTCACAAACGGCAGATAACCCACCGAAATCGAGCGGATTTTCAAGAACGGATGTCGGATTCGTAATCAGCGCCCCAAGTAACCTGAATGATTTTGGACGAGAAAATGTGGCCTATTTCGAAAATATCGATTTTCGACACCGTCAGCGCAGGCTCGGCCTAAAGGCCCCCACAGAGTTCTGCGGCAACGCCGCTCGCCGCTATGGTTAAGGATAGGGCAGGGACGCCGCCGGCGGTGAGCTCTGCGTCTCTGCTCTATGGTTAAGCATAGGGCCGCGGCGCTGCCGCAGAACTCTGTGGGGGCCTTAAAGCGCCCCTGTGCTAGATGGGAAATTGTGAAAAAATCGATTTTTCTGAAATTAGCTGAGAGTGACACCTTTCGATAGAGCTTTCAGAGCTGAATAGAATGTACCCATGAGGGTATTGAAAACTCAATACGGGCGAGTAAGAGCGTGGGAGAATCTAACCTCTATCGTCCGCCGCTTCAAACTGGCAGCTGAGGCGAAGGATGGCTGGGAGGATGGAGAGTTAGAAGAAGATCGTCGTAAAGTGCCTTCAGTGCTCTACTCGCGTACGCATTTGCATGCCGTTTGCTTTCCACATCTTCCCGCAGGGGTCGACTGAAATTGGAAAAAGTCGTGTCACACAAGGCTGACCTGCATTTTCGCACCGCGGTAACTTTGTAAGCTACGTTGCTCTGTTTAAACCGCTACTAGAGCATCTTGTTGCCTACAAAACCCACAAGTTGCAGCCGCGCAGATTCACACTTTACAGAGCTATCGCGCTCATAACACGCCCGCGCCTGCAATTTATCTCAATAACGGTCGATGTGCTCCCCGCTCCTACTCGCCCAGATTACAGTTTTCTCTACTCTTCGCAGCACCTTTCAATTCAACACAAAGGCTCTATCGAATGGTATCAAAGTTGGCCGAATTCGAAAATATCGATTTTGATGACGTCATCGTCCCTCTACTGCGGCCTAGAGCGCCCTGGTCTTCGATGCGAAATTGTCAAAAAATCGATTTTTCTGAAATTCGTCGAGAGTAGATCACTCGATAGAGCTTTTCGAGCTGAATATGGCGGTGCCATTACGAGTGTTGAAAACCCAAATCTAGGCGAGTAAGAGCGCAAGAAACTCCAACCGCTATTTTCCGCCGCTTTAAATTTTCACCTGAGGCTAAGGCAGTTTAGGTAGCTGAAGAGTTCTAAGCATGTCATCATAAAGCACCCTATACGCTCTGCTAGCCTACGCATGTAGGCCGCTACCTCGCTGCGTCTTTCCGCAGTGGTCCGCCGAAATCGGAAAAAATTCGTCACACAAGCCTCACCTGCATTTTCGCACCCCTATAGCATTGCCTCTTACTAAGCTACACCGATCTAGTTTAGTGTATTATTACAACTTTTTATTGCCTACAGGACCCACGAGTTGCCGCCAAAACGATTTGAACTTGGCGGTGTTATAGCGCTCCAAACACGCCCGCGCGTGCAATTTGCGAGCGGTTGCCCCACTCGATTGATAGGTTCGATTCTATATACATTGTTCCCAGCGCACTCCAAAGGCTAGGTAGACGGTCTTAGAGCAACTCCTGAGTACGGCGGCAGGAACTTTCTGATAATAACTCTCCAAACGCCCACTCTACAAGCTGTCCCCTCCCCCTCGATTGATAGGTTCGACCCTATACGTACTGTGCACGGCGAACTTCAAAGGATACCTGGACAGCCTTAGAGCAATGCCTAAGTAGGGTGGCTGAGAAGTTCATATAAAACTCCCCAAACGCCCACTCGACAAAATATCGTGCTCGCCCACTCGATTAATAGATTCGATCCTAAATGCATTGTGCACGGCTCACTCCTGGAATTCCTGGAATTACAGAGCACTTTACGCCATCCTTTAAATACTTCGAGAACATGCAAGTCCTGGAATCGCGAAAATTCTCCAATCGCAAAAAGCCTTCTCCAGATATTTTTTGGCCAGACTCAGAGAAAATGGTGTGCTCTGGTAAAGTTGTATACATCTTTGTGTAGATCTTGAAGAGACGAATCCAACGGTGCTAATCGTTCCTCAAAAAACCTCAAATTAGAGGAATTGTGAGCACAAAACTGTTGTCGACGTCTTGAGGACTACAACACGCCCGCGGCGGCCTTCTCAATGGAGCGCATGCTTCAATTTCGACCATTTTTGATCATTTATAAGAAAGGTGCACACCAGACGATAGAGCTTGATTTTCTGAGCTCAAATATACTCCTGTTTTGTCAAATGGATGATCTTTAGGCGAGGCGCAAAAAGACCCAAAAAACCGCAACCCAAAGTGCGGTTTTCTGGGTGTCTATTCAAAAGATGCGTCCGGTACTGTACGAGCCTACCATAGCTATTGGCTTGAATGCCACGTGAGCGTTTTTGTTTTGAACAAAACCGGGGCGTAGAATTTTGCGAATACGGCAACAACCTTTTTGCGAATACTTCTCACCAGCTTTGATGATTTGATTTCACAGAATGGCTAGTTAGCTAAGCCTTCGAGGGTATGTATTTAGTAGAGAGGCGAGCCTGGCAAGCGCCGAAAACTCACATATTTGGCTGGCATCGACAACGCTTCGGGTGCAGAACGGTGCTACTGTTTCATCACCGTTTAACGTCGAAGATCTTTCTGCATTCAAAAAAAGGGGAGAAGCTTGCTGTCAGATGTGAAGGTGATTCAGTTCCACTGGATAAAAGTTGTTCCCTTGGCTTCGTCTGGCAGTTCTCGGCGGCAGACCTCTCCTTTCTCGCTCTTTGACACCAGTCACCCAGTTCTCAGCTGCGGAGCGCGGTACGTCGTCGAGCGTCCAGACGGTTTTTCCTCGATTCGATGCGCGGCAGCAGTGCAGCTGCTCGGCTTTTTGAGCGCTTCCTCCAGAAGACAGTGGACCGCGGGTACGTACGCCAAGTGCACACGCCGTGCCGCGTTCCATTCTTCCCATATCGGACCATTCACCCCCCACTCCGTAGTCCTTCTGTTGCTCTCCTCCGTATCCGCTCCCATTCGCTCGCTGCGTCCGCTGAATTTCTGGTAGAATCGAACTGCGCTTCAACGATTAGCTACGCGATTCAAACCTAGGGCAAATCTGGGCGAGCACACAACGTGCGATGTAAGACTGCCTTTATGACGCTCTCAGTAGGCGAATAGATGCTTTCCAATAGCACGTGTGTTCACCTTGTATTTCACATTTTACAGTCTTACAGCAAGTATCTGCCATCGCACTCGCTGAGAAAAAAAGTGTTCACCGGATTTAATTTTGATTTGTTACTTTTTAATCGCGGCATTTCATATTACGTTTTCTTTTCCTTCATTTCAAAGAACGTAGATATGTAGCTATACGAACTCGACCAGCTACACAGCCTCCAAGGCGTGAAATATGCGGCTGTTGAGAGTCAGCCCACAGGAATGAGGAGCGTAGGATAAGACTTCCACTCAAGTTCAGCAATCCCCCGCCGATTCAGCTTCGCAACGTGAGGACCGATGCGTCGTGAGACAGAGAGGCTTTGTCTCGCTTCCGACCTCTTAAGCGAACAGCATCGACCACGTTCTAAAGTTGAGCAGCGCACAATTGTGCAGTCGCTGTGGTCTCAGCAGAAAGAAACCCAACGGAGAGCGTTCCTTGGAATCGCAACCATAGCAGAGTTGGGCTTCTTCTGGTGCTGGCAACCATTCCTCTCGGAGGTGGCTCTTCGCAGGGCAGCCATTACCTGTACTGCGTATGGTTGAGCAAGGGGACCGATTCTCTTCCCCAGGAACAATATCTTGATGAGGTTAGCTCTTCACGTTGGTGGACGATTTTTCACAGATGGATTTGATCAGTAGGGGTCATAGTTGATTCATGATGGCAAGCACGTTTACATTTCCTTCCAGCTAAGGTTTCGATAACCTTACATCGTATTTTTTGCTTCGAATTTGTTCCAAGATGGGCTCCAAGAAGAAAAGAGAAACAGACCAAATCTTCTTCCTCAATCCAATAATCCTAGGAGCTCCGCTACATCTAGCAATAGAATCAGTTACAAATTGATATGCAAAAGTAATCGAAATCTCACAGTTCTTCAGCAGTTTAAAATTATATGCCACAAGAATCGAATAGAATGAGATAGAATCAGCTGCATAAATATACCTAAATTTTCGATGTCAATTTTCAATGTCGACGTTTTCGAATACCTTACGTTCCTTGCACTTCCTTGTCCGCTGTCCATCCATTGGTATTTTTCGGTATCATAGGTTACGACATGTTCAGAGGATGCTTCTCAAAGTCCTCAAGAACCCGTTTGAAACTTTGTAGGCGCCCTTCACTAGAGAAAAAGTTGCACAACATCGTCCCGTTGGTCCGCAATAATATTTACAGTGACGGCGTCGTCGTAGAACGGTTCTTCTGACTTTGAGCCATAATTGGGTCATAGAAGTGAAAAGGCCATTCCAGTTGGGCGCCCTCTACACTGCACTTTAAAACAGCTGTAGCTTCTTAAGTGCATTCCCTTCTACGCTGTTTACTCAAATACACAACAAGCAAAGAATGGGAATCATCAGCATGTATACCTGAAATCTCTATCGGTTGTCTGTTCCAAACGTGACGTGAAACGGTGGCAGCACATGAAATGAGATACAGGCGGTAAAGTATGAAATCGAAAGAGTGAAAAAGGTTTTTGACAAAAGTTTAAACGTATAAAGTCAGCAGTTGACGGCACGCATAACACTTCGGCCGAACATTTGCTGTAGAACAAAATCGAATGTCGTTTAACCTCTGTTCGCGTGGTTTAGCGCAGGTTATAAGATGCCTTGCTTAGCGCAGGTTATAAGATGAAGCGGTTTTGGTGACCTGCACGGCCATTAAAAAGTATGCAGCTACTTACCATCCAGATAGAAATTACCATACAGTTTGGAAGTAGGCGTAAGAATAACGCAGCCATGCCTTTTCCCTGGATCCATTGTTCCGTCCAACTGAAGGCAACGAATGCTTCGCACAGAGCTCGCTAAGCGAAGGGCTGGCAGAAAACGCCTTGTTGCTGATCACGGCAGAGGTGCTCGGGAAGGCTGCTTCCCAGTGAGCATATTCGGGACGACGGGACGACTCGCATTTGGCGCCGACGGTCACGTGGCGCCATGACACATTCACCCGCCCGATCCAGACGGCTGTGTTCCCTCGTATTTTTCCAGCAGCTCTGCTTGCTGAACCTCTGATGAGGCTGTTCACCTGAAATCTCTGTTCTGTCTAACGAACAGTGTGCTACAGTACGTATCGTAAGTGTAGACTGCACCTGAAGAGTTTGAGCTCCTTCGCTAAGGTACTGTGTCATTATCACCAGCCAATTCTGATGCTATGGAAAACGGCTGATACAACACACACAGGTGTTTGCCAAGCTTTTTTTCCTCGAAGAATTGAGTGCAAAACCTGCGCCACTTGTTGCAAGTGTGTCACGCACCCACACCAGATTAAGGACTGGTGGATTTGCAACGATAGAGAACGTTAGCTCGGTGGTTAACTGGCTGCTAATATTTCGCAGAAATCATCGGCTATGCGTCTGCATGACAACCTGAAAGTGTTCCGTTTTCTAATGCTGAATGGGCCAACTACCCTCGAACGTGGTAGGTTCCTGCAGCATCCATGTCCGTTTAATGCGTTCCTCGAGAATTTCTCTCTGGGTTCTGTAACTTCTGATTCCTGATCATAACGTCAAATGAGGTTTGGTAGGCCAGTGAAACTGAGCTCCAGAAAGGCGTCGCAAATCGCTAGACTCGCTGTGAATGATGCTAGCGTGAATTCGTTACGCTCGCGCTGTTCATTCCTCAGAACGAAGGCTTGAAGGGACAAATACAGGCTGTTTCGCTAGCGACATCGTCTTCTCTCCGTGCTTCGTAATGAGATTTAGAAAAATGGGCAAATATCGTAAATGAGAAATAACAACTTTTTATTCGCAGTTATTCAATAAAAAATATCCCACCATTGTTTAACAAAAAGCAGTGAGATCAGCAAGGTTCACTGAGATGCAATGCTTCTGTCATGTTTCGTATATCCCCACCACATTGGTAAAGGATGGCGAATTCGCCAGCCATTTCTGCTCCTAAACGGGATTGCCGTACCCGTTCTTCAATAGCGAAGAAGAAGGAAGATATCAAGCAGCTCGCCACAGCATTTCATGGATGCCTGTACCTTTTGCTGAAAATGGGCTTATGTTAGATGGAGATACGAGAATGCTCATACCTCGGCATTATTAATGCTCGTCTTTAAGCGAACATTAAGATATTAGCCATCGATCCTATTGCTCAGACAAACTTTCCAAAAGTGACCATCACCTATGTTGTTGCTTTCTCACGTTCTCTATCTGTAACGTGAGCAGGATGACAAGCGTGATCAGCTATTTGTAGTTCCAGTGCTGTACTCTGAATTAAAATTGAATCGAAATAGTCGAATGCGCACTCAGTGCTCTAAGTGGTCGCGTTTCCGAAACATAGCTTTGGTAAAACCGTTAATGCAGTATAATTGCGTTCTGTATGTATGTGGTAACCACATTTTCAATTGAAGGTTAACTACGTAGGCATTGTAGCAGCTGCAAAGAGGTATGGTTTATGTAGAAGTGAGAAGACATCTCGAATTGGTGCCTAATTCGCCAGAAGAAATTGCATGACCTAACTCAGCATGAGTGCTACAATGTAGAAATACTGAAGATGTGCGCATCTGCTGCCTCCTTGTGAACGTCGCTGATTCCTGAAAAATTACGTACTATTGGGTGGTTTGGTTATATTGGGAAGAACTTTTCAGACGGCTACCAAGAGTGGTTTGAATTCCATGACTTCTCGATGTTTCGCCTTTGGTTCCCAGGACCTTGTTGTCCACCCCTATCTCGCGCTCAGCCCTTTCTTTCCGAGGCAGCCGCGCTCCAGCGAAACAACCACAACAACTGGTCGCTTCCGACCAGTTCACTTCACTTCTGTCGATGGGGGCATGACAAAATTTGGTAAATTTTACAGTCAAGCTCCCTTTAATACTTAGATACTTACTTAACCCTGGATATCCACCATCACGAGGTCCGTCTTCACTCGTACTGGTTTTGTATAGATACACCAGCACTTAATTACTCGAACTGAAGGCGTCTTTTCACACTGCCTTCTGCTCCTTGCTGCTGCTGCACGCTTCGTGTTATAAGATTACTAAAATTAGGTTGGTCAAAATGTTTGGAGACGTTTGAGATTTTCTTCCTTATTTTTTATTTACCATACAATAGAGTTCGCTAAAAAATATAATCACCACCGTTAGTCGTCCTAGAAGAAGGTAGATCAAAGCAATCGCTGACCGCCCGTTCAACACCTTCCACTTTGGTGCACGCGAAGAGGTGGTGGTCCGATCTCGTGTAGAGCTTGGAGACAATGGAGACATCGGTCAGACAATACTTGCGGTTGAGGATGATGTGGTCGATCTTGTTGTGGAACTGGCTACGGGGGATTCCCAGGTCCATCGTAGGGAGGGAGGCTTCTGGAACTGCGAGTTTCCATGGATGGTCTTGGTCGACATGATAAACTCAGACAGCCCTTCACCTTGCTCGTACCACTCCAAACCGTGGGTTCCGATGTGAAGTTCTTCCGGCGACCTTCGCGGTCCGATTTTGGCGTTGAAGTCGCCGACGATCACCTTGTAGAAGGTGTGATCTTATAGAACTTCTCCAGCCCCACGTAGAAGGCTTCGACCTCTTCATCGTCGTAGTCGGATATTGGGCCATACGTAACGAATACAGTCAAAGCTGGCACGGATCCACATCACTTCAGTCGGAGACGTCCGATTCTGCTTATCAGGGACTCGTACGAGTCGATGTTCATAGCCAAGTGCGTGTTGACGAGGACACCAACGCCGCCTACTCCCCTGTTGTAGCATTTTCCGAGGAACAGTTCTTCTCCGGAGTCGTAGGCGGCTTATAGGGGGTGTGTCTTCGTGCAAGCTTTTGGCCGGGTCGACACAGATATAATGCCTCAAGAGGGCGAAATATGCAAGTGACAGTCGGAAGCGCAATGTCAAGGGAATAGAGTGGATGCAGAACCGCGTCCCAGCCCAGCTCCTCCAATTTTCACTTGAATCTTTAGCTATGTGGAGCCGGTCTTCGTTGTGGAGTAGGTGGGTAGAAGCTCGTTTCGGACAGCGCTGGATGGCCAATTCTTGTAGCTGATTAGCGCAAATGTGACCGGGGATGGTGTGTCCTTGAGGCAGCAGCTCGTAATACTATTTATTCCGCTCCTGAACTCTCAGACGCAGCGAAGAACGTAGTGCATTGAGTAAAGGCTGGTGTGGCTTGCGTTCGCGCGCCTTCTCCCCGAGGTCCCTCAGAGCACGATGCGTTTTAGAACCCTAGAGAACCCAAATCCCATCTCCAGTAATCAGGCCTTCCAGAAACTCCTTTCGGTGGGGCGGAGAACAAGAAACTGACAAATGGACGGACCCGAGTAAACCGTGTGGTAGCGGTCAAGACATGAGGGCACCTTTCTGAGCACAGAACTTGGACGCGAACGAGTACTGTGGAATGCATACTCCCGAGTCTCGCATCTCGAAGACTATGTGTTACTCTGTTGATCCGATCTGACAGCATCGAGAACTACGGAATTTTCCACTGTGTGGCTTGTACCGATCGAAGTTTGTGTTTGAAGTCCGTGCCTCTTCTCTCTCTTTTGAAGCGAGCGGACCGGTGCTTTTCCAGTGTGCTGGAAGTGGTGTCCTCCCTCAGTGCCGATTAAGGCTAAAGTTAAGGAAATCAACGTGACTCTGCCTACAGTACCGGACAAGCCGCTGCGCCCAACAACCACAAGCGGCGACAAAGATGAGAAGCGGCGCAAAAGGGCGGCGGAGAGCGCCGTTTTCCGCTCGCCACGCTTCGCGCCGGATGCAAGTCGCTTTAGGGCGCAACGTCCTCAACTTCTGGACGTTAGGCTGATGGAAGGAGCCTACCCATGCGCTTGGACAAGTATGGTCTACTGTCCGGAGCTAACTGCCGGCATGACGTGAACAATACATATAGGCCCGACAGAATCAATCGAATGGGCGCGACAACCTATAGAGCGAGCGACAGCTTGTAGAGTGAGCGTAGGGGGAGTTTTAAAGGAAACTCCTATTCCTTCTACTCAAGAAACGCTCTAAAACTGTCCAGCTTGCATCTGGAGTGCGCCGTGAACAATGCATATAGAAACAAACCTATCAATCGAGTGGGCGCGACAGCTTGTAGAGTAGGCGTTTGGGGGTTTTATCAGAATTTTCCTGCCGCCCTATTAGGCATTGCTCTAGGACTGTCCAGCTTGCATCTGGAGTGCACCGAGAACAATGCATATACAATCGAAGCTATCAGACGAGGTGGCGCGACCGTTCGCAAATTGCACGCGCAGGCTTGTTTGGAGCGCGATAACTCTGTCAAGTGTGAACCCTTCCTGCTGCGGCTTGGATTTTGTAGTATGTAAGAAGCTCTAGCAGTTCGCCATCTAAATCATCCGAAGATCCGGGGTTTCTAAAATTCCCATCTGAAGATTTTCTATTCCCATCTGAATCATCCGAAGATCCGGGTTTTCTAAAATTGCCCTCATCTGAATCATCCGAAGATCCGGGGTTTTGAAAAACGCAATGGTTCGGATAAAATCGGATAATAGGAGGTTAGCACGCCTTGCTGCCGAACTCTGCTTCATTGATAACCTTACTTTTTCGGGCAGATTTTGCTATCATTTGGAGGGAATTCTCTCACAAGAGAAGGGTCTAAAGCGTACGTCTGAACGGGGAGAGAGAGTCATCCTATTATTTAAATAGGATTAATTCCCACCCGTCAATTAGTATAAAAATGTGTTCCATTTTTGCCAAGTCGTTAAACCCAAGGAGTAGGGGATCCTTGAAGTTACAGTGGAATCGGTGCTTCACGAGTTGGAGGGTCTTGTACGCCCGCGATGAGGGAAAGCAGCTCAGAGCGCAATGGGTAGTGACGATGCTTCATGGGAGGAAGGTCGGGGGTTCGATGCTCATGCGCTGTTGCATTCCTGCTTTTCAACTGATTGGTTGAGGTTTGAGGGATTCTGACGTCTATACCATTTTAAGACGTTTTCTGCGCATTTTCCAGCTGCATGCTGTGGTACTCAACATGGTGATGCATAAATATTCTACAGTAGTGATACACAGGTACAAAGTGCATGAAGCAGAACTGGGCACAATACGGGCAGCGTATAAAGGCTACATGCTCCTCACAGTTTGTTTCCCTACAGCGGCCAGTGACCTTGGGTAAAACCGCCCTGTTCGGATTTTCAAAGGAGACCAGGATGTGGCGTCACATGTGGTTAAAATGAGAAAGTCTGTGGATCCCGCAAAATGACCTGAACGGCATCGAACACTTTTTCCTTCATCTTTGTCTGTCACCTGGAAATCAGAGGTCTGCTGGAGGTTGTCTAAAACCTAACATCAACATTGCCGCCAATGCTCGAGTGGTGAGTGGTGATCCAACCGCTCACGCTGAAGTGTGGTCCATCTCTAGACAAGGAACCTTCGAGGGAAAAAATCAAGCTGGCCGAACAGATGGCGAGCATACTCAAGGACTTCGAAGCAGGTCAACTTGAAGTTAACGAAGGCGAACAGCCGGAAGTGGTGGAAGAACAAGAGGAATGTTGGGGTACGCAAGATGAACTGATAGACGTGGAAAGGCTAGCAAGTAGTGGGCATATGACAGCGTTTTCGGGTGGAACTCTTGTTTCGGAGGAAAGGGTACGTTTTCAATTTGCTTTCGGGTCCATGTATGGAAGCAAACTGGGAGGAGGCTGCAGCCTTTATACCCTGTCCGTTTTTCAGGCCAGTACTTCTGTTTCATGCACTTTGTGTCTATGTATCGCTGATGTTAAACGCTTATATATCATTAAGAACGCTTATATATCATTAAGGGTTGAAGAGCTTTCTCATTGCCTCTTGGTTAAAAAATCGTCCAGTGATAAACAAGTGGCAACAAAGTTACTCTCTATGGAATACATCCGGAAAAACTGCCCAGCAAACATCTTAAGTGGTATAGATGTCAGAATCTCTCAAATCAATCAATCAGTTGAAATACAAAAATGCAGCAGCGCAAAAATTCGAACGCCCGCCCTCCCTCTCATGGAGCAACGTCGCTATCCACCGCGCTACGAGCCGCTTCCCGCCAGCAGCATCGCGGGCGTACAAGACCCACGAACTCGTGAGGCGCCGATTCCACTGTAACTTCAAGGATCCCCTACTCCTATGGTTTATCGACTTGGCAAAAAAGAAACACATTTTTATACTAATTAAGGAAGGTATTCCTATATGACTTGCTCTCTCCGTTCTTTGGGGTCTTAATGCTGTTTTTTTGTTTGTTCTGGAACTGCAAAGTAGCTCTGGGGAGGGCTCTCCTCGTAAAGCAGCCAAGTACGACATCTTTTACGTAGCACTGGTGTATTTCACCCCATTGGTGAACTGAGCTGGGTCAGTTATGATGTAATTAGGCATCCATGTGCCTTGCTACCAGGGCATATAACCACCTTATTCAAGGTGAGGTCAATGAAATAAACGCGGCGTTACTGAGATGTTCCGTTTTTAAGAGGTTGCGTGCCTCTATTATATCACTTATCCGGTTGTATCCGAATCGGATATCCGAAATCCGGTTCGGCCGAAAATCGCGTTATTTGAATCACCCGAAGACCTGGATTTTCTAAAATTGCCCTCATCTGAATCATCCGAAGATCCGGGCGTTTGAAAAATGGCCTATCCGAATCATCCGATTATCCGGAAAATCGGTGTCGGATCCAATGTCTAATAGCTAGCCTGTGGTGAGGCCCCCGATTTCGGCAGGCCGTAACTCGCTCAGGAGTTTCACTTCGCAATTTTGACACACATATTCGTAATCAGCATTCCGGGCTCTTTCGAATGATCCTGGTTTCAACTTGAAGTTCCATGGGAGGTCGAAACCCTTACCTAGTTAGAGTGAGCGAAACTGCAGCTGTAACTAAGGCAGGTTAGGCAGCTGGAGAGCTGCGAGCGCTTCCTTGCAAAGTGCTTTAAGTGATCTGTTAGCACATGCATTTGTAGGCCGTCAGCTCTTCGCCTCTTCCCGCAGTGATCGACTGAAATCGATAAAAAAATGGGTTGCACAAGCCTGACCTGCATTTTCGTAACCTTGTCCGTTCATAGGGTACATCGCTGTGCTTTGGCGAACTGCTAGAGCTTCTCACAGACTATAACATACACAAGCTACGGCCGGAAGGGTTTACACTTGACAGAGTTATCGCGCTCCAAACACGCCCGCGCGTGCAATTTGCGAGCGGTCGAAACCACCTCGACTGATGGGTTCGATTCTATTTATATGCATGCGCACCGCGCACTCCATATGCAAGCTGGACAGTCTTGGAGCAATTAGAAGGCTAGGAATTTCCTTTAAAACTCCCCATACGCTAAGTCTACAAGCTGTCGCTCGCTCTATAGGTTGCCGCGCCCACTCGATTGATTCTGTCGGGCCTATATGCATTGTTCACAGCACGCCATGCCGGCAGTTAGCCCCAAACAGTAGGCCATGCTCGTACAAGCGCACGGATGGTACACATTGGATCCGAAAGAATCATTTTCGGATATCCGCTTCGGATATCCCGATCCGAATCATCCAATTATCCGGCCACCGCGAAATTGCCCTTATCCGAATCATCCAAAAACCTGGGGTCCTCAAAATCGCCCTTATCCGAATCATCCAAAAATCCGGTGCTCGCAAAATCGCCCTTATCCGAATCATCCAATTATCCGAAGATTTTCGATCGGATCCAATGAATAACGGGTAGGCTCCTTCCATCAACCCAATGTCCAGAAGTTGAGGACGCCGCGCCCTAAACGATTTCCATCCGGCGCGACGTGTGGCGAGCGGAGAACGGCGCTCTACGGCGCCCATTTGCGCCGCTTCTCACCTTTGGCCCGCTTGTGCTTGTTGAACGCAGCGGCATGTACCTATCACACAGAATATTCGAGAATCATCTATTATATAATACAAATGTCATGTGGTAGACCATGGCTTAAGGCAACTAGAAGGAAACTGAAAGCCGCCTCAGTGTAATGGAAACGAAGATGAGGATGGCCGGAATAACGCGATTGGACCGTGTTCATACCATAGGAATAAAGTTCTGTGTCACCCCGATAGCCGACAAGTTGCGCGAAGGTGGTCTGCGATGGTATAGGTATACGAACGTAATATTATACAACTGGTCAGGTAACACATTCCATTAAACAAAATAGAACAACTCTGAGCGGTTTAAAGCCCACGAACTCGTGATTACCAGCGCGCCACTAGGGTGGTATGGGTTACCTCTTAATTTATTCACTAGGGTATGGGTTACCACGGCGAAGCGAACACCCAACAGTGGGGGGCTACGCGCTCCTCCTTATATCCATCATAGCTCTGCTCAGCGCAGTACTTGAGCAGGAATAGTTGTATTTATTTATTTATATTTGATATCTTATTTAACCATATTCTTGTCTTATTGGACGCTTTTCAAAACAATTTGGACACCTTCCCAATCAAATTGGACACTTTTCACAAGAAAATGATCACCTTTCTAATTTACTCCTTTCAAACTAATTTGGACACTTTTAAAAGCCGAGTTGGACAATGTTCTAAACAAGCTTGGCGGTTCGGAAGTCAAACTGAACATCTTCAAAATAAACACAAGCTTCGCACAGATTGCACTAAAGACTCTCTAAGAAGGTGAGAATATTTTATTGTCTAAGGAAGGTTTGGTGTACAGTACCACGCATGTGCTTTGGTCAATTGCCGAAAAAGCCGTTTGGAGCGTTGCAAAGCGGATTTTTTAATAACTTTTTAAAAAATCATGTACTTGTGAAAATAAACATATATTTGAGCTTAGCAGCTCGATCTCTATCTTTTTACATATAAATCTCAGCAGAGTTGAACAATGCATATAGGCCCGACACAATCAATTGAATGGGCGAGACAGCGTGTAGAGCGAGCAACAGATTGTAAAGTGAACGCTTGGGGAGATTTATCGGAAATTCCCAGCCGCCCTTCTCAGGAATTGTTCTAAAACTGCCCATATTGTCTTTGTAGTGCGCCGTGAACAGTGCATACAGAATCGAACCTATAAATCAAATGCGGCAGCCTGTAGAGTGACCGTTTGGGGAGTTTTATCGGAAGTTCCCGGCCGCCCTTCTCAGGAGTTGCTGTACTCTGTTCTGGCGAGACTTTGGAGTACATTGTGAACAATGCATATAGAAGAAAACCTATCAATCGAGTGGGGCGACTGCTCAAAAGTGCGTGCGCGTTCGTAGCGCAATATCTCTGTCAAGTTCGAATCTTTCCGACTGCAACTCGATGACAATGTAGGCAGCACAAGTTCCTTGGTGTGATCTAGAGCACAACGGTGTAGCTGATGAATGGACTAAGTTAGAGCGCTGCGAAAATGCGGGTGAGGCTTAAGTGACGCATTTTCCCGATCTCAGTCGACCTCAGCGAGAATGCGCTGAGGACTAACGACCTAGAAATGTGCACGCGAGCAGAACACTTTAAGTGCTTTAAGATGACGTTTAAACTGCCTTTGCCCCAGCTGCCATTTTAGGGCAGTAGACTTAGCGGGTGAAGTTTCTTCGGCCCTTACTTGCCCATATTTGAGTTTTCGACACTCACAATAACACTGTTGGCTACAGCACAAAAAGCTCTATCGCACAATGTCAGTCTCGACCATTTTCAGAAGGATTTTTTGACAATTTCCCATCAAGGGCGCGGCTGCCCGAGGCCGCGGCCGAGGGACGATGTTGTCATCGAAAATCTATATCTTCGAGTTGGGCCACGCTTGATACCATTCGATAGAGTAAGGTTAACCTGCATTTTCACATCGCTGTAACTTTGTCCAGACATAAGGCAGATGCTGTGTTTAGCGTGCTGGTAGAGCGTTTTGTATCCCACAAAACTCACGAGCTGGTTTACAAATGACAGAGTTACCGCGTTCAAAACCCGCCCGCGCGTGCAATTTAGCACAACAATGGTTGATGGTCTCCTCGCTCTTACTCGCCCAGATTACAGCTTTCCCTACTGTCAGTAAAACCTTTCAATTCAGCATGAAAAGCTCTTTTGAATGCTGCCAAGAACGGCCCAGTTCGAAGATAACGGTTTTTCGATTATGTCATCGTCCTTCTGCCGCGGTCACGAGCGGCCTCGTCCTCAATGTGAAACCGTCAAAAAATCAATATTTCCAAAATCGGTCGAAATTGGTACCGTTCGACAGCGCTTTTCATGCTGAACAAAACATCACTATCTCAAGTGTCGAACACTCAAACCTGGGCGAGTAAGCGCGCAAGAAACTCTAACGGCTATCCTCCGCCGCTTTAAACTGGCAGCTGAGGCTAAGGCAGTTTAGGAAGCTGAGAAGTTTTGAGCAGTCGTCGGGGAAGCACATTGAGCGCGCGCTCTGTTTGTCTACGCATTTTAAGGCCGTTAGCTCGCTGCATCTTCCCGCAGTGGTCCACCGAAATCGGAAAAAATGCGTCACCCAAACCTCACCTGCATTTTTGCACCCCTGTAACTTTGTCCAGGAAAAAGATGCGTCACTATGTTTTAGTGCACTACTAGACGTTTTTGCTGCCTACAAAATCCACATGTTGCAACCGGACAGGTTCACAAGTTACAGAGTTATCGCGCTCAGAACACGGCCGC